>VDFB02242007.1:344336-433688 GCA_007258455.2 Sequoia sempervirens
TTCATATATAAAGTAAGCAATGTTCCATGGTGTTTCGAGGATAGGAATGTCAGCAAACACTATTTCTGGGACTTTAGGGGACTGCAGGTCTTTTTGTTTGGAAACAGTATGGGACTACAATTAACAAATTGTGAAAATTTTAGAAGTACAGAAAAATTGATCATTCAGATTATAAGGCTTTCATCATATTTATTACTTCATAATAGAGTTGAATTGAGACTTCATATGATCATGGACACACAAATTAACAAAATTTCATTGTTTTCATTGTTAATGTGTATATATATAATAAGTATAAATAAAAGACAGAAAGACTATAACTACAAAACAATTAAAATAGAAATATGACATAGTAACTAGATCTCCTATAATTGTATCTGATCTCCATCTAGAAATTTTGCATCAAAATCAAAGTATAAGTCTAAGTCACTCCCATGAGGGACTAAACTTATCCATGGTACCCAACCAATTCCTCATGTGTCTTATCATCAATTCATATGGCATCTTCGGGATCAACATTCCAAAATGTTGTTGGAGTCTCAAGATAGTAAGGAGTCTGTCAATCTTTGTCTAGAGATTTTTCATCAAAATCAATGCCCAAGTCTGAGTCACTCCCAATATGAGGGAATGCCATCCAATGGAACTTCACAAACCAATTTCTCATGTGCCCTATCATTAATTTGTGTGGCACCTTCAAGATCAACTTTCTATCGTGTTGTTTCACTCGATTAGTGCCACAAAGAAGAAACAAATCAGGAGAATAATTTACTTTGTAGTAGCAAATCAATGAAGGTAAAGACCTGAATCCACTTCCACATATGAATTCTACTAATTAAACATATAATAAGTTGTCTACTAGAAAGCATAAACTAGAAGATGGAAAGGTAGATATATGTAGGATGGATATGTTATCCACATATAAAGTAAGCAATGTTCCATGGTGTTTTGAGGACATGAATGGCAACAAACACTATTTCTAGGACATTAGAGGATTGAAGGTCTTTTTGTTTGGAGATAATATGGGACTACAATTAACAAATAGGGAAAATAAAAAAAAGATCAAGTTTTTTAATCATTCAAATTATAAGGCATTCATCTTATTTATTATAGAATTGTCACATAATATTAGAGACTTCACATTATTGTGGACACACAAATTAACAAAATTTTATTGTTTTCATTGTTAATGTAGATATATAACAAGTATAACAAAAGGTAGAAAGGCCACAACTACAAAACAACTAAAAATAGAAAACAAACATAACAACTAGAATTTTTGCATGAAAATTGAAGTCTAAGTTACTCCCATGAGTGATCAACATTTTGATGTGCTACTGGGGTCTCATGATACTAAGGAGTCTATCAATATTGAAGTTTCACCTAATATTTATCTAAAGATTTTGCATCAAATTCAATGTCTAAGTTTGAGTCATTCCCGATATGAGGGATTGAATTATCCAATGGTTCTATTGTGACCTTTTCACACATCACCCCATTCAAAATTGGGACCCCCTAATTTTTGTCCCATTCGGGTCTTTTGGCTTTGGTTTTGGTTGGTTTCGCGGTTGTCTCTCTTTTGTTCTGTCTGTCTTTTCGAAGATGTGCCTGTCTTTGGGCCTAAGTTGAAATTTTGGCCAAGTCTGGAGTGCACTTTCATCAGATTAGGGTTTTTATTCTTTGGGCTAGTTTGGGGATAATTTAGGTGAGCTAATGTAAATCTGAGCTTGGCACTGCATTCAGGAAGCTTCAGCTAGGTTCCCATTAAATTTTCACTGAATTCTGACAAATTACTATTTTTAGTAAGCACTCAATTTGGGACCTTTTTCTCAGACTTTTGAAATTCTAACTGCTACACCACGTTTAGGACCCTTCAAAGTGCTTACCTGCAAAACTTGAGCAAATTCTAACAACTTTCTATTTTTAGCAGTTCTGGTTTTGGGAGAAATTTTTAGGGTTTGCATGTATGATTTTTCAATGCATGTCAGGATAATCTTTCTGGGTTTTTCAAGAGCTGTGCAATGGTATAGCGTGCAAGTCAAGTTGATGACTTTCTATTTTTAGTAAGTGCTTGCATGCAAACCAGTTTTTTGGGTTTTCTAAGATCTCTCGGGCAATATGACATGCAACCAAGTTCGACAATCAATTGGTCACTTTTTCAGGCACTTACTATTTTTAGCAGGTTCACTCTAGCAGTCCCAAGTCTTGAGTTTCAAGAGCAGAATAGTCCATAATAGGAACAAAGTCAAACGGAGTTTAGTTGAGGCACATGCAAGTGAAATTAGGGTTTCCAACTTTGGCGCCTAAAATGAGGGGCAAAATTTGAGAAAAATGAAAAACAGATGTATCCCATTGTGATCAACATCTTTCAAGGAATCTACTAGTAAAATTTGAGCGTAATCTGCATACTTACTATTCATAGTAAGTCACTTCCAGAACAGGGCTAAAAATAGCAGGTGAGCACGAAAGGCAAGTGTGAGCAGGTCGGATAGGTCATGAGGATCACGTTGGGAAAATATCAAGATGGGAGGAGTTGCAGAAGTTCGAGAATCAAGAAGTTGCTCAAAATAGAAAACGAGGGTAAGCTAGGGTGAAATTTGCCTAAGTCATGAAGATGGAAGCTCAACCCTCCAAATGCGCACCAAGAGGAGCAAACTTATGAAGAAATTTCCTAAGTCATGAAAAATAGGAGCACACCCCTCCATATGTGCCCAAGAAGAACAAGACCCCTGAAAATTATCTAAGGCATAGAGGCTGAAATGCACCCAAGAGAAGAAGGCTCCAAATGTTCCCAAGGAGATAACAAGTTGGTTGAGGAATTGTCTAAGTCATTAAAATGAAGGCAACACCCCTAGAATGCACCCAAGGTAACAGGGTGGCTGAAAATTTTTCTAAGGCATAAAATCAAAACCTCAAGGGGTCATATGTGCCCAAGGTGGGATAGGTTAACATGAAAAGTTTCCAAGGCAATGAAAATAGGAGTAGACCCCCAACAAGATATTACCCATGATGACTTATAAATATATATATATATATATATATATATATATATATATATATATATATATATATATATATATATATATATATATATATATATATATATATAAAGCCTGAAATGAAATCCCCACCCCTCATATGCGCCCTAGAAGAGGGAGCTTGAAAAATTTTGAGTGATGGAAAAATGGAAGTAGACACCGTTAAATGTGCCCATCATGGAGAAGTTGAGAAAAAGTTTGTAAGGCATTGAAAATGAAAGTGTAAGGGGTCATATGTGCCCAAGGTAAGAAGGGGATAATAGGTTGGCTGAAAATTGTTTGAGGCATAGAAAATGAACTAACACCTCTCTAAATGCGCCCATGAAGTAGGGTATGAGAGGAGACACATGAGAATTTTCTAAGGCGTGGAAGATGAAAGCATAAGGGTCCAAATGCACCCAAGGAAGGAGTTGGTTTGAAAAAATTTCTATGTCTTAAGAAATGGAAGAGGACACTCCTAAATGCGCCCTCAAGAGGTAAAGTTATAGAGAAAATGATGAATCGGACCTTGGAAATTAGAACATGAAGATCAGGTAAGTAAAGAGAATTTATATTATAAAGTGTTTTGATGCTCTTCTCTTTATTTGTTTTGCAGGATGAACTCCAGGACCAAAGCATGATAACTTGAGGTGATGGAGCAAGTACTCCAAGACAATATTACAACCTTGGAAGGGGGAAAGTTACATGTTTGAAACTCCTCCATGATGTCTCATTTGTGCCCAAACCATGAAGGGAGATATTGGAAGAAATGGCAAAGTGTTGAAATTCCTCCACAAGAATCTAAATGCGCCCAACTCAGGTGAGGCAAGTGGCATGGAAGAAATGGTCGAGTCCAAGACAGGAAAATCCTTCAAGATCAAGATGGAGAAATAATGAAGGCCCAGGCGTCAGAGATCATCCTCAAGCACTTCAAAGTTAAAGAATGACAACGGAATGGATTGAAGAACAAAGTAAAGAATTCTTCTCAAGTGTGAAGTCCTTCAATGACCCAAAAAATGTTCTACAAAATACTTCGCACAACCTAAGATGCAGTGGCAGGAAGGAGGAAAATCACCATCAAACAGGAGAAAGAAGTAGTCGTCTTAGAAGTTTAGATTGAGAACGTGCCTACCATATCAGTTCAAGAAGTAGAGGCTGAGATGATCAGATTGATCGAGTTTGCAGTCAAAGAGAAGGACAATGAGAATGCGTTTCTAGATGAGAATCTTCTTGAGGATAGTGGGAATTAATTGCTCATAGTTGTTAAAGGGGGAGAGTGGGCATTATGTGCTCATTTATTACCCCACTCCACTTTCTGGCAGTTTTTAGGGCAAAATTTTGACTAGGGCTTATGTGGCTCAATCTGAGCCCTTCATTGTAATTCAATCTGAGCCATCCATTGGATTTGGCCATCTATAAAAGGGGCATCCCCCCTCATTTGTATCATATATAGGAAGATAGAGAGATAGCTAGGAGTTGGTAGATATAGAGGAATAGAGAGCATAGATTGATAGCATAGCATAGATTGAAGAGGAAGGAAAGTTTTCAAATTGAATGCTTTGTAAGAAGTTGTTGTGAACACTCCTATAATAACAAGAGTTATCATTGCTTGTGGTTTCATCTTTTGTTGTGGGTAGCTAGCGAGACTTCTTCATCCTTCCAATTCGCTTAGGATCTTAAAGTAAAACTTAAATAGAGTAAAGTAGATTTTAATTCATGCACGTAGATAGTTGTGGAATGTGGTGGTTGAATTAAGCAAGCTTCGTTAATCCATACCACTAGTGGGCTCACTGATGGTGGGTTTGCCTTGCATGGTCAACTAGAACAATTTGGACTTAACTTCGATTACGATTTATATGTTGGTATGCGTTGTTGTAATGAGCCTAGCTCTAGCTAACTCAAAAACTCTTCTTTTGCTGCCTTGGGAATTTTGTCAAACAGTTGGTGTGCAAGCTGATATAGGCTGATAAGAACTTCTGATTGATTTGTTTTGACTATCTCGTCACCAATGATGTTTTATTAAATGTTTCCAATGGTATCAATGATTGACAATGACAACTATCAATGTCTCTAAGATGAAATGCAATAGTTTTAATGCACTTTTGATGTATATAGATGACTGAAACTACTTGCAATATGCAGCTACAACAATTAAAAATTATGACAAACACTTTGGATGCAACCTAAGATGGCATTTATGCACTTACAACCAAGTAGCATTAATACAAACACTTGGTATGCAATATTATAACATTATTTATGCCAAAAGAGAACCTTATAGCCAATTGACATTTTGTCAAACAATTGGCATGCAAACAAATAAGCTGATCATGAATAATATAAACAAGCTCAATTACAATAGTATTTGACCAGCAACTTATATCTCCTTTGCAATAAAATGTCTAATACAATGATGCTATGAATTGGCCAAGATTCTTGGCTTACAATTGATTGACAATAGTGCCAAATCTGATTTTATGAGTATTCACTTACAACAACAACTAAAATGCCTATGATGACAATGCAAACTACTTAGTAAATGCAAGAACCTGGCAATGATGGTACCCAATGTTGTTGATGAAGAAACAGTAAAAATCCAATGTGAGGCACCTTCCAAGCTCAAATCGAAATGCTCAAGTTGTCACCCTTGTTCTTGCCTGGCAAAAGTTTAGATAATTAATTGCAACACCAAATGCCTCCCAATTTTCCCTTAAAACGATTGTCTCAACGATAAGAATTGAATGCAAGAATACCCAAAATGATTGGCCTCCTCAATCAAAAGATATGAGCAAAAACATGAGAATCACATAGGCTGATCAACCTCCATGACAGCAGATTATGAAGGTCTGAAAATGCAACTGAAACTTTACAAAATATCACTCCTTAAGATGATGAAATGATAATTCACAATCAACAATTATTCTCCAAATTGAATCTCCACAAATTTGGCCCTATGCCATTAATTTTGTTCAACAAAAATAATCAATCTCAGGAATACATCTACTACTGAAGTAACTTCTCAATCAAATGCAACAATACATCAACTGTTGCAAGTGAAATACTTTATTCAAAATAAGTACAATAATACATCAACCATTGTGCTCAAATAATTTCCACAATGAAGCAAAAGATTGGACTTTTGAAGTAAAGCCCACAATTAGCAATAGTTCAGTTGGTATCTCACAACCTCAAAATTGCGTAACCAATGAGGGTTTTCATCCCCAAAGGTCCTCCAATGGTTGAAACCCTAGTTGGATTCTCCACCACCAAAAGTCATCAATTCAAACAACAATTCCTAGATGAAGAAACAATGGCTGGCCTCACCTATTTATTCTTTTTCACCAAGAGGTCGGCCCACAATCTAGAAGCTTCCAGAATATTATTTTAATTTTATTGACTTTATGATATATTATTTTATTTAAGTCACTTTATTAAATTAATTAAATATAAAGTTACCTTTTAATATTTATTTATTTGATAACTTTATAAATAATTAACTTAATACCACTTTTTAATTTAATTAAAATAATCAATTAGTCATCCTCATAAAATAATCATTATTTTGGAAACTTAATTAATTAAATTAATTAAATTACACTACCTCCAAAATGGGGACATTACAATTGTTGTGATCCGAATACCTCTAGTTACTCCTTTGAAGATTGCACCAGTTTTGTGGAAGTTGTCTAAGGTGAGGCGAAGCAAAGCTTGGTTGAAGTTTGCAAGAGTTGATCTCCACGTCTCGCATTTAGAGTAGATCATAGCATTTCCTAATCCCCGTAGCCATTCAAATTTAGTACTTTCTGGTTAGTTTAGGAAACTTGAACTTCATTGACAATTCTTTTGAATCTTCGAAAACCCCTGTCTCTAGAGTGAACAATTGTGTAAGTCCCCTTGAAATACTAACAAATCACATCAAGCCAACTGAGTCTATGTCCACTGCATAAAGGAACCTTGGAGTTGAATGCATGATCTTTCTCGCAATCTTAGCATGCAAGAGGTTTTGATCAAGAGAGGATAGAGTGACCGTTGGGAACTTTATTCTGTGTTGCTGCGGTCATAAAACACCCATCAATAGGTTCCCGAACCAATTTCTCATGTGCGTTATCAATTTGTGTGGCATCTCAAGATCAACATTCCATCCTGAACTGTTGGAGTCTCGCAATACTTAAGAGTTCGTTAATCACAAAGTTGCAAGGCACTAACTATATACAACCACCATTTCTCCACTTGTTGAGAGATAAGCCTATTCCTCTTGATAGACTAAATAAATTTGTATATGGATCAATTCCTTTTTGTAACTAAGTTGCTAGCAACCTATGAAATGTGAGTAGCAAGAAACTTCAACTCAATTACATCCTTACCATGTCATGTCTATCATTCAATAAGGTCATTTTGAGCTAATATAGCTCTATCTAGCTGAGCTTCTAGTTTGTTGAATTTTGGGCCTTAAAGATTGCAAAAAGTGATTCACTACTCTCAAAGCTTAGATGCCTTGTTACTATTGTACATCTTTGGAAGGGCTTTCATATTGTGCTCTTTCACCTCTTCATCTAAAGAATGAGGGATTGTAATATCCCCCTTAGTTTTTTCTCGAATTTTCTCACATGAACTTCACCCGTTAGTGTTAACCCAATGAAAGATAAGCAAACTGGAATGTAACCCTTCACTTTTTGATCACCAAGTTCCCAAAGTGGGCATGGTGAGAGCATATGGTGTAAGGGGATTTGATTACAATATTAGAAAATTGGAAGTACAAAGCTATTGGCGGCAAGCCATCAAAGAGAGAAAATGTAAATACTAGGCGGCAAGCCAGCCTCTTCCACTTTTCAGTGGGCTATTGGAAAGTAAATGAAAGCAAAGAACTTGGCGGAATAGCTAGCCACTTCCACTTTTTAGTGGGAAACAAAAAGGAAACAAAACTCAACCACTTGAGAAAAAGGTATCTCAAACTTACTGGCTAAGGCTCTTTGAAATCAAGAAAACACTTAGAAGTTTTGTAGTTTTAGAGTTCGGGCTTGTCACTTACCAAATGCATGGTAAAATCCTTAGAAGTTTTGTAGGTAATCGTGCATCGACCTTCAAGATTATCACTTATTGAATGCAGTTGCAAAGTCTTAGAAAAGTTGAAGAGTGTGGGAAATTGGACTTTAGAGTTCCGTTGTATGCTTTACTGGTGGAGTTTGCGGTATTGGGTATTGAGAAACCCCAAGTCTCGGCCCGCGAAAGGACTTTGTTCATTGGTGTTGTATAGGCAGAGAATTATCTTCGGCGAGACAAGTCAATGTCGAAGGGAGTCTCTTGTCGGTCCCTTCGACACTCCAACAACTATCAAGAAGCTACGTCGAGCTAACATTGCATTGTCAAAGGGAGACTCTAAGTAGTCCCCTCGATAACCCGATGCGAGGCTAGGGACTCTTGTCGGTAGGAGTGGAGGACTTCACCAAGACACAAATTATAGTCCCCTTGATGTGTCAATGGAGTGGAACCATAGTGTGTTTTTAAGGTGGGACCAATCTACATGGAATATGATGTTGACTGTGCAGTGGTGACATGGATGCCATGTATGTGCTGGGGACCACTCGGTTAATGTTACATGCTTCATCGGTGAGACTTTTTGGTATCGGTAGGATAGTGTTGGGCATCCCTTCGACATCTTGATGCAAGGTGAAAGGTACTGGCATAGGATGAAACGATAGGCATGTTAGAGTGATTGAGTTTTCAAGGAGACGGGATTTGAAGTCTTGTTGATGTGATTTTTGTGACCACACCAATCAGCAGAACAAAGTTGTCTGAAGGCTTCTCCATTCTCTCTTGATCAAAGTATTCCGTGCGCTAAGATTGCGAGATAGATCGCACGTTCAACTCCAAGGTTCCGAAATGCTTTGGAATACCCTCAGTTGGTTCGTTGTGAATTGTTGTTTTCACGAGGGGACTTACACAATTGTTCAAAACTCTTGCAGTTAACAGTAGATGGATGATTGGAAGGGATTTGTATAATGCGAATAATTTAACAATAAGTACGCTTTCCTAAAACTAACCAAAGATGAACAGAATTGAAATGAGTGTAAGGGTAAGAAGGTTCTAGATTCTACTCTAAGGCGGGACGTGGGATCAATCTTAACAACTTCAACCGAACTCTGCTCCACCTCACGCTGGACAACTTACACAAAGTTGGTGCAATCTTCAAAGGGATACCAAGAAATTTTCTACAATTTGACACCAAGACACCGTCAAGACGACGCATAGCAAGATATGAATTGTAACTGAAGTTAGGCTTATAAAATTCTCTAGTTGACCACGCAAGGCAAACTCGCCGTCAGCAAGCTGCTAGTGGTATGGAATGAAACGAAGTTGCTTTGATTAACACCACAAACCCACAACTAATGCCTACTTGCATGAAATGAAAATTACTCTACTTTAAGCTACTTTATGCCACTTGGATTCAAAGGAATGAAGAAACCTTGCTAGCTGTCCATAACAAAGACAAATTTCACCATTAATGAAAAGATCTTCTATTATGAAAGTTTTACACAACAATCTCTTACAAAAGCTTTCAAAGGAAAACTTTTCGTCTCCTCCAAACTATGCTATGCTAAGCTACAATTATACTATCAATCTCTCTTCTACTCTCTGAAGTCTCCTCTAATCTCTAGTTTCTAATGAATTACAAATGAGGCGGACTCCCCCTTTTATAGATAGCCCAGTCCAATGGATGGCTCAAATTACAATCAAATCAAAGGCTCAGATTGAGCCACCTCAGCCCTAACCCTAAAAACTGCAAGAATAGGGAGTGGTACATTAAATGAATCAAAGATTCCCACTCACTCCCAAAATAGTAAAGGCAATTAATGCCCACAATCAGTCTTCTAGAAGATCATCATCCAGAAGTGCATTCCCATTCTCCTTTTCCCTGGCTGCAAACTCAATGAACCTAGAAAGTACAGCCTCGATCTCCTGAATTGAAATCGGTGGAATGCAATCAAGTTGAAACTCTAACATTGTGACTGACTGCTCGTGCCGTGTGCAAGATTTTCTCCAAGCAATTAAGGCATCCTGCGTACTCTGAATCAAGCTGGAGAAAGTAGAAGTATTCTCAAAGGCGTCCTGCACAAAGGTCTTCACCTCCGAGAAGAAAGGTGCCAGCCTACTCCTCAAATTATCAGTAGTCACCTCATCGGGATTCAACCGCCTAGCAAAGATTGCCGCCAAGGTGTTCTGGACTCCATCAATGATGTTCGTCATTGCCTTCCTGACTCTAGCTGAATCCGCTTGTGCTACGTTAGAGAAACCACGTCTTGTGATCACCGAAGAGTACCTTCTAGAAAAGTCATATCTATCATTCTCCTGAATGACTCCTCCATCAATCAACATCTGCAAAGGAACATGCCTCAATGCCTCCAAATTTTGAATAACTTTGCTCTGATAAACTGAGGCATCAACCCAGGCCTGATCAACTGCCTCCATACGTGTCATGATGTTGGAAGCTTGCTGGTAAGCATGAGCAAGGTCTTCCATAAACTTTTCTATCTCGGCACGAACTCCTGTAACCCATTTATCTGCTTCCTGTGCCATCTTTCTCAACTCCAACAAGCCACTAACTGACTCTCTGGATAACTCGGCTGGAAGCTCTATTGTTGGAATCTCCTGCCCACAAGGACGAGACAAGTGTTGCACGTATCCCATTAAAGCCTTATGCTCCTTTTCAACTTCTTATACTTTCCTTCCTTTTTAAATAATCTGTCCTTGAGTGCCTGGTAGGAATTATCACATTCCTCAACAATCTGTGCACCTATGGGGCATCCTAACTCCATAGTTGTGATCACATAATTCTCTGGCATTGCTTCGTCTCAATCACAATCAACCTGTGGCACCGCCATATGAAGGGTGCAAGAGCCATCCTCATCAGTTGATATCTTTGAAAATTTCCGTGCTCTCTTCTTTTGTGGAGGCGCATTGATCATGTTTAACAACTCTTCCATCTCAATTGCTGGATCAATTTCTTCGCTGGGGCTCCTTCTCATTCGATCTCTAAGCCAATCACGTACAACATGTTGTATAACAAATGGCTGTTGTTCTTGTGCTTCTACTTCACAGACTTGTTCAACTTCAATATCATTCTGGCGAGGCTCATCGGCCTCAAGTGGTTGAGTACCTCCTGAAACTATATCATCATCTTCCAAAGCCGCCTCTAACTCATGCTGAAACTGAGTGTCAGTAGCAGTCCCCTCATCATCCTGCTGATCATCTCTAGTAGGTGCGTTGACACTCTGGCCAACCGACTCTCTCCGTGGTGGCTGATTTTCTTCTTGTACCACCTGCATCTAATTCAATGCATTTATTTGATTAGCAAATAAAGAAACCTCCTGTATGCTTGGAGAACGTGTCTCCAATGGCGTGGGAGATTCAACTACAACTCTTGGAGGCTCCGGCTGAACAGGCTCCTGTCGAACTGGCTCCTTCCTTCGAGATTGTGGACCTCGTGTAATCTGTTTCTTCTTGCTGGTGGTAGGTGTCCTATGATCTCCCATCAAATTGTAAGTCAACGAAATTGACCTACTCTTCAATCTACTCACATGCCTGTCAACCCACGCTCTAGTAAATGTCAAGACTGGAATAGAAAGTGTGTCCAAATCAGCAATCTCTGGTTTTGACCAATCTGGGAGTGGAAGTGGAGTATCTCTCACTGCCTCATAATCCGGATGGAGAACATTCATGTCCTCGCTCACCTGGTCTAGTACTGGAATGACTTCACACTCCCAGATCATACTCAATGGCAACCTAGAGAACATTCTCTTCCTGACTTCAGCCTCATCTGATGCACCAGCCCAATAATCCTCAATGTTTGCCTCATGTTTAAATTCTTCTGACAGTACCCATCTGATATTGTTATGTGGATCGTAATGCTATCTACTGATGTGATAGGAAAAGTGAAAGAACTGAAGCTCACTCTCAGCTTCTCTAGCTGCCTGTAATGAAGGACACACTTCGTCCGAATTGCCCATGACAATTGGGAAGTCAACACCTCCTTTCTTCTTTTTCTTCTGAATCTTATCGTAGGCAACCAATTGCTTAGATATCTCTAACATTAAAATTCTGTTGGTTGGGTACTTAGGCAGTCTATATTGATATGAAGAAAAATCTTGCAGCCTTATATAAGAAAACTTCGAAAATTGTATAAACCAGTACCCATACCTCTCAATCAATTCTTGGGCTTCCCTCGAGATCCTGTGATGCATCCACTCCTGAAGTGTTCTCGTGATGTGTATGGTAAAAGCGTTGTTGACACACTTGTAATGAGTAGTACTTGTCAAGTGCAACTGTGGACAAGCCTCATGGATTTTGAATTGATGAGAGCCACAACCAACAGGCTCCTTATATGAAATCCCTCTATACTTCGTCATACAGGCCAACATGTAAATAATGTAAGAGCCCATGAAGAATGTCTTCGTTCTTCTCAAACTCAGGAGCTGCTCGTGCAAATTGTCACTGATCATTGCAACCCAATTAATGTACTCCTTTCCCTCTAGCACGAGGTTGATGTAATAGAACATCCATGGCTCAAAAATAAATGCTTGAGGGCAGCCTCCAACTCTACTCAGCATCATGATAAGATCACAATACTCCTGCTTCAAGTCATCTGCTATAATTTGCCTTGGCAGCTTCGTACGAGAGGGCTTGGGGTTGCTCATCCATCGAGTATTGATCGTCTATGTACATCTCTCGAATGCAGAAGCATACATTCACTCAACTCACTCCCTCGATTTGTAAATCATGTTCTTGTGTGCTGGAATTCAAAAAGCTTCGCTAATAGCAGCAGGGGTGAGGTTGGCGAGCACTTGACCATCGGGTGACATAATTGATCTGTGATCCTTCTCATAGCAGTTGGCGCACTCCATCATCAACTCCGAACACTGAATAGCTAGTGGGAAACTAGCAACTGCATATAATCCACTTCGAATGATGTGTGAAGTAGCTGAAGGTTGATGACTACCAATTCCCAACATTCGATTCTTGAAGGTCTCCAAGTTGAAAGAGCCCAAATTCGTGTCAACAAGCTTGGCCAGCTTTGAAGTGAACTTTGACTCTGGCATGAAAGGCTTGCTCAACTTCTTGATCACAGCTTGCTTGGATGCACCATTGTTGTCTTTGCCAGTTGCTCTTACTTCAGCCATTTGCACAACAATAAACATCCATCAGCAAATTTACTTAGAAAAATAAATAAAATACCATGCAGGTTTGCTAGTCGACTTCAAGAAGTTGCAATATTATTTCTCATTTGCAAACATCACTTCTCCTTCAACAGATTTCAATCTGTCAATACTTAGAAAAATTTCTAAGCAAGCTTCAACAACTCCAACTTTATAGAAAATCGCCCAACTTTGCTTCAGCAATTCCAGACTTCAAATTCCCAGCAACTTCAAACCTCCAATTCAAGTTGTACTTTCTTAGCTTTAGCAACTTCACTCTTTGAAATTCGTACCTCAGCAACATCAGATTTGAACTCCAACAACTTTCTTCTTTTTAAATCGAATTTCCCACTTGCATTACAACTTCAAACTTCAGCAACAAATTCAGATTCATCCTTCAGCTTCAACAAAATTTCGAACCTCTTCAACACTTCAGCCTCAACAACTCACTGCAACATCAAACTTAGAGCAAATCGAATTTCTTCAACTGTGAAAAGAATGAAAAAACTTTCAGCTCTTATAGGAAAATTGACTTCTAGAAAGAGGCTAAGTTTAGCCAGTGCATTAAATCTCCACTACTTCTCTTCAAGAATTCGAATTTCCCTCCTCTGGTATTTGCAACACTTGTCATCCGACGCTTGGAATCTTGGCTTTCTAGAAGTTCAACTTTGACTGGAGCATTTTAATTTACTTTTGAAAATGTTTACTTTAAATTCACTTTTAAACAATTTTATTCACCAGTCGGAGCTCTGTCATTCAAATTTTTAATTTCATTCACCTCTAACTCTGGAAAATTTATCTCATGAAGAGTTCAATCAAAAAATACCTAGGCAATTCACTTCAAATTCATCGTCGAAGCATTCTTCTTTTTGAAAACACATTTTATTCAAATTTTCCTTAGAAAACGTTAAAATTTCCCCTTAGGAAAATTCATAATTCGAGCACCGATTAAATTCTTCATCCTGAAGGCCTTGGTGGAGTGCAAAAGACTTAGAAATCAACTTCTCATCGAAGATCATCAACACCCAGAAGAAAATTTTCTTCAAAACTTGTCGAATTCATGGGTATACAACGAACGGGTTCATTTAATTTTCTTGAATTTTGAACCTTAGAAAAATAATATTTCCTTATGAAATTTAACCCATTCTTCATCTCCGTGAACATCTTGTCGCTCTGACTTGGAAATTTTTTAATCCATCCTGCAATGCCAACATCCTCTGACTTCATCCACCGGAAAAATTCACTCTCTTCAAGAAAATTTTATCTCCTCCAAGTCTAGGCGTGATTTTCCTAAGGAAGAAAACATTTTGTGCCTTAGAGAAATTTTAAATCACTTAGCATTTTGAAGCTTTGCCTTGGAATTTTTTTTTTTTATTTCATCTTCAAATCATCTTCCTGTGGTGAGAAAAAATTTTAATGTTTCAACCCACTTAGAAATTTTTTCTTTCCTGAATGCCTTGGGCGCATTTTACTTGTCATGAAGGATATATTTCCTTTTAAATCCCAATGCCTAGCATTATTTTATTCTAAGTCTCATTCAAATCACCCTATAACCTCAACGCCTCAACACATGACCTTTGAGCTCCCTTGTTTTTGTCTTCACATGCCCTCATTTGGGCGCATTTGAGCATGGGAGGAGAATCTAACTTCAACATCATGACCACCTTTGAAACTTGGGCGCATTTTCTACATGGTGAAGGATAAACATGTTGACCCTTTGACTTTCTCTTCTAGACATGGCGCATTTTGCTTGTGTAGATGAATGAACTTCTAACGCCTTTTGCTTTGTTGACTCTTTGACTTCCTTTGTTTTGTCCTCACATACCCTAACTTGGGCGCATTTAAGCATGGGAGGTGGATGAAGTTTCCAACGCCTAGCTTTGACTGCCTTTGAATCTTTGACCCCCTCTTGAAGCATGGGCGCATTTTGCCATAGGTGGAGGATAAACTTTTATACTTAGAATTTTTTTTGAACACCTTCCTAGAGTGGGCGCATTTTATTTCTTGAGGAGGATGAAACATATAATACTTAGAAAATTCTTAAACATCTCCACCTTGCATGGGCGCATATCAAGGGTTCTACAGGATGAGATCAACACTTAGAAAATTTCCTGATGCTATTAGCTTGAAGTGGGCGCATTTCACCTATGGAGGTGGATGAAACTTAAACTTAGCCACTTTTTCCTGCCTTCACCAGCTTCTTTATGTCTTACTATAAATAGTAAGTCTTTTAATTTTCATATCTCAGAAGCTCAGATTGCTTTGAAATTTTGAACACTGGATCTTCATGACTCTGTCAGTCTGTTGACACTGCTATTCTGAGTTGGCCTGCTATTATTAGCCCATTTCTGAAGGTGGTTTGCTATTTATAGTAAAGGCTTGCTTCTGATACCTCCACAGCTCCGATTGACTTGAAATTCGAATGACGTGCTCCTCACCATGTGACTTTCCTGTTGACATCGATGCCTACTGCTGACTTTCTATTTTTAGCCAGTTTCTGAAATGACTTACTATAAATAGTAAGTGCTCCGTTTGCCTTCAAATTTTACCAGCGGATAGCTTGAAAGATGCTGATCGTGGTGGTTTAAACCGGTTTTCGAAAATTCTGACTTTTTACCCCTCTTTTTGGGTCCCGAGGCTGGAAACCCTAATTTGTCCTGCATGCATACCAAATGATCTCTGTTTGTTCTCGTTTCTGTTGCATTGCGATTAGTTTGTGATTCTGAAGTGCTGGGAGGTGGCTGCCAAAATGCATATGCTAAAAATAGCAAGTTGTTGAAGGAGTGATTATCCCCGTTTTCATGTCACATCATCGCGAAGCTCTTGAAAAACCCATAAGGAATCATCAGACATGCAAAGAAAACCCTAATATGCAAACCCTAAAAATAGCCTCTAAAGGTTGAACTCTGAAAGTTATCATCTTGCTTTGCATGTGACACCATCGCGAAGGTCTCCGAAAACCCAGAAGGAATCTCCAGACATGCATTGAAAAACTCTGCATGTAGGCCCTGAAATTTGCTCTAGAAGCTAAACTGCTAAAAATAGTAAGTTGTCCGTTTCAGCTCGAATTTTGCCAGTGAGCAGCTTGATGTGCTTTGAATGCAGTGTGACTGTTAAAATTTCAAGAATGCTGAAGGAACACCTGGAATTACACACTTACTAAAAATAGTAAGTTGTCATAATCTAATGAAACTTTAGTGGAAACTTGCTGGAAGCATGCTAACAACAATGTCAGTCTCAGTTTTCATTTTATTCACCCCGTTTGACCCTAGATTGACCAGGAGAGATGGAAACCCTAATTTTCAGACTTGGCCAAATTTTATGTTTAAGCTCACAGACGGGAATGTCCTCGGAAAGACAGATTGCAGAAAAGAGACAGAAAGAGAGGGAGAGAGACAAAAACAAAACCCAAAAGACCAGAATGGAGCAAAAACTAGGGGTCCTCATTTGAATGGGGCGATGTGTGAAAATGGTCACATCTTCGATGTTCTTATACAACTTCTGCGGCAGTGAAGCTAGTGACGGTTAAGTTCGTTGGTGATGCTTGGCTAGTATGGAAGGTGGAACAACTGGTTTGTGGAATGCCTAAGAAGTGTGTATGAATGCCGTAGTGCAGTAGAGAGGAGTGACGAAGTTTCAAGAGGGGTTATGTTCCTAGATTCTCTTCGGATGGAACAAGATGTAAATCTTATGTAAAGGCTTAGAGCTTGTAATTGTATCTATAACTGTATTTTGTTGCTAAATAATAGAATGGCGATCTAGGCTTTTGGAGTGTGGGATATTTTACTTGTAAGGGTTTTCCCCACGTAAATCTGGTGTTCTTGCCTTATGCTTTATCTTTTATGTTTGTTGGTTCTGCTTGTTGAATCTGTTTAATGTTGTTTTTGGAACTAGTTAAATTGCATAAACTTTTCTCTAAGGGTTAATGTGGGAAATGAACTATGTTTGATTCCGCTTTATTGCATAGTAGTATGTGTTTTTGAGGCAAACTAAAGTAATTAGTGTTACCAAAGGCACCTATTGCTCTCAAATGCTCTCTCTAAGATGAAAAAAATTCCCAACAAGTGGTATCAGAGCATTCTTCTGGGATTTGATTCTTCCGAGTGTGTTTGGTTGTGAGTATTCCTTCAGTGAAGATTTCTTTGTTTGGCATGCTTAAGGAAAATCTGAGGGAATCAGTTGATGAATTGATTGTTTGGAAAGTTCACTCCAGGCTCGACCCCCTATACGAGGCCTAATAGGTCTTTTGACAGGAATAGGCCCTTTGACAGAAAGAGGGATCCACCCGATCCTAAGAGACAAAATGCACCACCCTTTGACAGAGAAACACTGAATGATCTACGGAAGAAAAAACTGTGTTTCTGGTGCAAGGCACCCTATGATGATAAACATGTATGCCCTCTTCATCCCAAGGTTAAAAACAATCAGATGGAATGGTTTTATGAGGGAGAAGAGCAATCTGATCTGTCAGACCAGCAAGCTGATTCTGAGCATTCAGATGATGATAGGTCTGAAAATGAGGGTGGAAACGAAGGAGGAAGGAAGCTACAGGAGGCACATTTGACTAGCCTTCAGAGAGATGGGTCGTTTAGACTTTGCGGGCTCCTAGCAGGTCAGAAGGTAATCACTCTACTCGACACTGGTGCCACTCATAATTTCATTGATGCACGGTTGGTAGAGAAACGTGGTATACAGACAGAGGAGTTTGAGGGTATTCGAGTCAAGGTGGCTGATGGGTACACCCTCAAATGTGACATAAAGATTATTGATCTTCTGATGCGGTTGAAGAATTATGAGTTCAAGACTGAATTCTATGTTGTTAATATGGGAGATACTGATGTGGTGTTAGGGATGGCATGGCTTCAGGATTTGGGTGAGTTCACACTTAATCTACGAGACATGGAGATGAAGTTCAAGGTTAATGGGAAACCTCATGTCATCAAAGCCATTAGAGACAGCGATCTGAGGATGGTTTCGTACAGGCGGATGGAGAGACTCATTCGTCATGATATGGTTGACTGGGCTGCAGAGTGTATGTTATTGCCAACACAACAGGAGCAGCAGAAGGGTGAGTACCATCCAGACATTCAGATACTAAGGACTAAACACTCCAAAGTGTTTAGCGACATTCCACCTGGTAGACCTCCAGATAGAGGCACTGAGCATATCATCGAGTTGGAGGAGGGCGCAAAGCCCATTATGATTACACCCTACAGGCATCCGAAATGACTCAAGGATGAGATAGAAAAGACCATCAATGAGTTATTAGCTATGGGGCATATTAGACCTTGCAAGTCACCTTTTGCTTCATCGGTTGTATTGGTGAAGAAGGATGGATCATTTCGGATGTGCATAGACTACCATGTTGTGACCTTTTCACACATCGCCCCATTCAAGACGGGGACCCCTAATTTTTGCTCCATTCTGGTCTTTTGGCTTTGGTTCTTGGTCTCTCTCTCCGTCTGTCTCTTTTCTATGGTCTGCTTTCCAGGATTTCTCCGCCTTTGAGCTTAAAACGCGAAATTTTGGCCAAGTCTGAAAATTAGGGTTTCATCTTTCCTGGTCAGTCCAAGGTCGAATAAATGAATAAATTAAGCCGAGCTCGCAGTTGTTGTGATTGTGCTCCCGGTAGAACCTCTCGACTAAGTTTCATCGTTGGTGCTTACTATTTTTAAGTCTGCGATTCTGAACGATACATACGACATTTTGAGATTACAGCGGTCCTGACATTGAGCACATCAAGATGCTGTGTGCAAAGTTGGTAACCGGTTAACTTACTATTTTGTGATCCGACAGGACAAATTCGAGGATAAGATGGAAGTTTTCTTTGCGTATTTGATATTCATACAAGGTTTAGAGACCTTATAGCAGTATAACATACAAAGCAGAGCGACAACTTTTGGAATTGATCTTTCGGGGCTATTTTTAGGGTTTGCATGTGAGAGTTTCTTTTGCATGTCCAGATGATTCGATGGGTTTTGAGGATTTCCCTGCGATGGTATGACATACAAACACCAGATACTCCTTTCGATTAAGGGAACTTGCTATTTTTGTGAGAATTGTGTCGGCGGTAACCGGTGATTCGAGAATCAAGTGATCGCAATGCCTAAAATGAAACAAGCAGAGATCATTGTCCTGTCTGAGCAAATTAGGGTTCCGGCTTGAGCCTGAAATGGCGTAAAGTCAAAGAGAATTTTGAGCAGTGTAAACCACATGATCGGCGATCACCGGTACTGTGATAGTTCAAATCCGTGAACACTTACCATTTATAGTAAGTCGAATTTAGGCGGCTAAAAATGATAAATTGATGGCATGCATCGATTATCATGATCAGTCCGCGTGTTGAGGCGCCTAATTAATTCAAGTCAATCGGAGCGGTGGAACTACGGTAAGTAGTTCCTATAGTAAATCACCACCAAAAATGGGCTAAAAATAGCAGGTCAGCTAAAAATGGCAGTGCCGACAGGACAACAAGGTTATGAGGATGCTATGTTTAAAATTCCAAGTCGTTCTGAACTTCAGAGATGCAAAATCGGGAGGCTTACTATTTATAGCAGGGCATGGATAAGCTAGCAGAAGAAGGTAAAAATGTCTAAGTCTGAGTTCCATCTAGTAAACACCTCCAAATGCGCCATGCTTGCCTTCAAGATGATCAAAAATATTCTATGAAATGAGTTCATCCTCCTGCCACCTCACAATGCGCCCAAGTTGGTAAAAAAAAAAATTCTAAGGCAAGTGTTTTATCCCTCACACATAGCTAAATGCGCCTTGCTTAATGAAGAAGCAAAGATGTTCAATCATAAAAAAATATGCTAAGTATAAAAATCCACCTCCCTATGCTAAATGCGCCCAACAAGCAAAAGGGTCAAAGTAGTCAAAGTGTTTCATCCTTCAGCATAGGCTAAATGTGCCCACATGCTAGCAAGATGCTAAAAACTTTCTAAGGCAAGAAACTCATCCTCCACCCTAGGCTAAATGCGCCCATTCTTCTCAAGAGCTGAAATGTGCCCAAGTTCATAAAAAGTCAAAGGGGTCAAGGAAGTTTATCCTTCACCCTTGCCTAAATGCGCCCATACTTCAGTTTTCATCCTCCTCCTAGGTGGAAATGCGCCCAAAGCATGGAAAGTCAAGACAAAAATAAAGCAAAGTCAAGCTGGTCAACAAGTTCATCCTGCTGCATAGGCAAAATGCACCCAAAAAGGGGCATGTGAGGACAAAAACGTGGGAGATGAAAGGTCACTTGTTGATAGCGCTTGAAAGTTTTCATCCTCCACTACATGCCAAATGCGCCCATCCCTCTCACCCCCTCAAATGCGCCAAGAAGAGGAGAAAGTCAAAGAGGGCGTTGAAATAAAGTCTTCATTCTCCTGAGTATGAGAAATGCGCTCATGATGAAGTAAGATGGAGGGTGAATAAAGTGTGAAGTAAAATGCTAAGTGTTGAAAGTATTTACCTAGGCGTGGTTATTATTCTCCACTACATGTGCTATGTGCGCCATGCAAGGTGTGAAGATGGTGAAATAAAATTGATGGGAGAAAATATTGCTAAGTGGTGAATAAAAAAGAAAAGAAAATGCTAGGCGTGGATGTGAAATTACTCCTCTACATGATATATGCGCCCAAGTGTGTGAGGTGCAAAATAATAATATTTTCCTAAGGCGTTGAAGCTGATAAAAAAATATACATGTAAGCATTGAGAGTCATACATGTTGGGCATTCGAGGAAGATTTTCTAAGTGAGTTGATAAAGAATTCCTCATCACAGGCAAGATGATAGATAAATGAAAATTTTCTAAGAGAAAATTTTTCAAAATTTTCGAAGTGATTTAAAATTTTCTAAGGCACAAAATGTTTTCCCTTAGAAAAATACCTAAGTCTGGAGAGGTGGTGGAATTTTCCTGAGGCGTGAAGATTGCCAGAGGTGAAGTCAGTGAATGCTAGCTTCACTGGGTTGATAAAATTTTCCAAGTCAGAGAAACAAGAATCATTTTCAGAGCAGATGAAGAAATGAAATAAATTGTTGAAAATTATTTTTCCAAGGTTCAAAATTCCAGAAAATTAAATGAACCCGTTCGTTGGGTACCCATGGATTCGACGTGTTCTGAAAGAAATTTTCTTCTGGGTATCGAAGATTATCGATGAGGAGTTGATTTTAAGGTCTTCCACAGCTTGTCGAGGATTCTGGGATGAATATTTTAAATGGGCACCAGGTTGATGAATTTTCCTAGAATTTGAGAAAATTTTCTAAGGCAGGAAAGAAAATGTGTTTTCAAGATAAAAATATGCCTTGGTGGATGAACCTGAAAATGATCATCTAGATGATTTTTGATCGAGTTCCTGATGAAAAAATTTTGCTCGAGCCGAGGTTGGATGAAATGTCAGCCGAAAAGTGAAGAAGATGCAGTTGAAGCTAATACTTTTGAAAGATGATACGTCCTTGAGGAAGATGAAATTTGGCTAAGGCATGAAGAATTTGAACGCGAAATTGGCTAAGGAAGAATGATGAGCCCTTGAAGATCAAAGCGTGAAAATCAGGTAAGTAGGATGGATTTATATTATAAAGTGTTCTAATACTCCTCCCCTTGCTTGTTTTGCAGGAGGAACGTGGAGACAAAGCGGTGACGACTTAAGTAGTCCAAGATGATATTTCAACCTCGAAGGAGGAAAGTTGCGAAAAATGGCTAAGTGTTAGCTCAAGTGACAAAGAAGTTGAAGAACAAAAGTCAAGAAGAAGATCGAGAACAGTGTGAACGCATCCGCAAACGGAATCTTCTAGAAGGATGATGGTGGACATTATGGGCGCATTTATTTACTCTCCTTTGTGCGTGGTTTTGGGCAAATCTTGTTTGAGGTACGAGAATTGTGCAGTCACGGGCCATCCAGTAGATTTAATAACTCCTAATAGTCTTTTGGGACTTGTGGCTATATAAAGGAGTCCCCCTCATTTGTAATTCATTAGAAGTAGAGTTTAGACGTCAGACTAGAGAGTAGAGCGGAGGTACTTTAGTTGTAATATCTTAGCATAGTAGTTTAGATTGAAAAGGAAGGAAAGTCTTCCCCTTTGGATGCTTTGTAAGAAGTTGTCATGTATGCTTTCATAATAAAAGAATTTTTCATTGATGGTGAATTCTTCTTTGTTGTGAGTAGTTGTTGAGGCTTCTTCGTTCTTCCAATTCACGTAGCATCTTGAAGTAGCTTAAAGTAAAGTAGTTTTCATTATCATGCAAGTAGATGTTAGTTGTGGACTTGTGGTGTTAATTGAGGCAACTTCATTTTTATCCATACCACTAGCGGCTTGCTGACGGCAGGTCTGCCTTGTGTGGTCAACTGGAAAACTTTACAAACTTAACTTCGATTGTGATTCATGTGTTTGTATGCGTCGTTCTGATGGTGCTTACATGTTGAGTTATAATTTGAAAACCTCTTGTCACTCCCTTGAAGATTGCACCGACTTTGTGTAAGTTGTCCAACGTGAGGCGGAGCAGAGTCTGGTCGAAGTCTGTCAAGATTGATCCCACGTCCCGTCCTTAGATAAAAGATTAATTTCTTAGGCCCTACACCCTTTTAAATTCAGTTCATTTCCGGTTAGAATTAGGAAACTTGTGCTCATTTGCCAAATCATTCGAATTACATGCAAAGCCCTTAGTCTACTGTCTGTTGTCAGCTATCAAACAATTGTGTAAGTCCCCTCGTGAGAACACAGCAACTCACATCAAACCAACTGAGGGTATTCTAAGTATTCGGAACCTTGGAGTTGAAAGCATGATCTTACTTGCAATCTTAGCATGTTGAATACTTTGTTCAAGAGAGGATAGGGTATCCGTTGGAAAACTTTATTCTGTGTTGGTGCGGTCTCAAAACCCACGTCAACATACCGCCAGCTCAATAAGAGGACAATTAAGAATAGGTACCCGATACCACGCATCGATGAGTTGATTGATGAGTTGCACGGTGCTATCTTCTTCACAAAGATTGACTTGAGATCCGGGTACCACCAGATTCAGATGAGGAGCAGGACATTGAGCGCTTTCAGTTGCCATTGCGGTCACCGAGTTCTTGGTTATGCCTTTCAGCTTAATGCACTACCACCTTCAGGCTACCATGACAGGGTCTTCATTTCTCAGTTGTGGAGATTCGTGTTGGTCTTCTTCGATGACATCCTGGTGACAGAGGTCATGGGAGGAGCATTTAGCTCACTTGGATACAGTTTTGGGTATCTTGGTGAGAGCCTTTTATGCCAAGGAATCCAAGTGTGAGCTAGGCATGGTTGTTGTATCTGGGGCACATCATCAGTGCCAAGGGAGTTAGTATGGACCCTGAAAAGATCTGGGCTATAATTGAGTGGCCAGTACCAGAGAACCTTACGCAGCTCAGAGGATTCATTGGGTTGTGTGCTTTTTACAAGAGATTTGTTAGTGGGTTCTCACGTCACGCCGCACCCCTTACTAATTTGACAAAGAAAGGGGCTTTTACTTGGTCACCACAGGCACAGGAGTGCTTTGACAGGTTTAAGGTGATCATGACTTCGTGGCCAGTGCTAGCATTACCTGACTTTACGAAGTCATTTGATTTGTTTTGCGATGCTTCAGGGGAGGGCATTGGTGCTGTTTTGATGCAGGAGAGGCACCCTATTGCTTTTGAGAGCAGGAAGCTTAGGGGTCCTGAGAGGTTTTACAACATTTACGACAAGGAAATGTTAGCCATTATGCACGCTTTGGCTAAGTTCAGGCAATACTTGGTAGGCAGCAAGTTCAGTGTGCGTACAAACCACAATAGCCTGAAACACTTCTTTGGACAGCGAGACCTAAATGAGAGGCAGCAAAAATGGGTCATCAAACTGCAATCATATGATTTTGATATCACCTTCATTAAGGGGAAGCAGAATGTTGTAGTTGACGCCCTATCTCACAGACCTCAGTTGAATGCTATGGCACAAATCTCCGAGGATTGGAGGCATCAGATCGTTACTGAGTATGCTAAGAACCCATTGGTTTCTAGCATTATTAATGGGACAGAGCAGGATAGTAGGTACACTGTTGTAGATGACTTGATCATTTACAAGGGGCGGATTTTTTTGGTTCCTGGTTCCGAGTTGAGGGATACAATTCTGAAAGCCTTTCATGATCTTCCTATGGCGGGCCATCCCGAGTACTTCAAAACATATAAGCTGGTTCGGGAACGGTTTAGTTGGAAAGGGCTGAAAACTGATGTTCTTTAGTATGTTCGAGAGTGTTCTGTTTGCCAGCAGAACAAGCAGGAACACACATATCTTGCTGGATTGCTTCAGCCACTCCCGATACCTGACAGGAAGTGGGAGTGTTTATTGATGGACTTTATCACGGGTTTTCCGAAAGCCCAAGGTAAAGATTGCATTTATGTAGTGGTTGATCGGTTGACCAAATATGCACACTTCTTCCCGATTACTACTACATTCACGGCATCGCAGACTGCAGAGCTCTTTTTCAGAGAGGTATTCCGGTTAAATGGGTTGCCTCGGACGATAGTCAGCGATAGAGACAGTTGGTTCATGAGCAACTTTTGGCAGGAGTTGTTCAGGCTCTGTGGGACCGAACTGACACCAAGTACCAGCTACCATCCACAGACAGATGGACAGACGGAAATTGTCAATAAGTGGGTGGAAGGTTACTTGCGCAATTACATAGCTGGACAGCAGAGAGCTTGGGTGAGGTGGATATACCTCTGTGAGTATTGTTATAACTCTACTCACCACATGACGATATAGATGACGCCCTTCATGGCATTGTACGGGTATGAGGTGCCCAACCTTTTGGATCTGATATTGAGTGATAGCAGAGTGCCGAGTGCAAGAGATATGATGCAGAGTCAGCAGGACATTTTGAGGTCTCTCAGGGACAATATCCAGCGGGCACAAAATCAACAGAAGTAGATGCTGATCAGAAGAGGGTTGAGCGTTCTTTTGTAGTAGGTGATATGGTGTATCTTATGTTGCAGCCATATCGTCATTCTACTCTGCGGAAGAGTGGTGCGGAGAAGTTGAAACCTCGTTACTATGGTCCATTTCATGTTATCAGACGAGTGGGTGAGGTTGCATATGAGTTGGACTTACCAGCAGATAGCAGGGTTCACAACGTGTTTCACGTTTCTCGCCTGAAGAAGGCATTGGGTTAGCATGTGCCACCCTCTCCAGTTCTGCCACCCCTTGATGATGAAGGGAAATTGATACTAGTACCTGAGGCCATCCTCGAGATGAGAGAGAGACACCTTCGGAGGTGGGTGATCAAGGAATATCTAATCAAGTGGAGAGATTTGCCAGTTGAGGATGCTACATGGGAGTCCGAGGAGATTTTACAGCATCCGGAGTTGAGATTGCTTGAGGACAAGCAATTTCAAGGAGGGCAGACTGTGATGTCCCCTTCCTAGTCAGTTCAACTGGATTTGTGGTTAGCCTATCATTCTGATCCTCGTAGGCTGACATATGTGTGTAGAGGATCATTTGTGGCAGTTATCCGGTGTTTGGGAACATTACTTTTTCAGTTGATTCAGGTTGGGCCTTCGCAGAGTCTTTCAGAGAGGTTTTTTAGATACTTACTATTTATAGTAAGTCAGGCAGGCGAAAGCTGCTATTTTGGGCAGGGCACCTGGTTCAGCTGGTTAGCTCAGAGTCGACCCAGTTTGTCAGTTTGATGGACAAATGGAAAATAATGGAGCATTTAATGATTATTAAATAATTAATATTTTGACTTTATGTTATAAAGTCACTTTATTAATATATTTAAATATTAATGATAATGGCATATTATAAAGTATTTTTAATACTTTATAATAAAGAGGAATGTTTATTGTAATGAATAATTATTTATTCATTAAAAGATGGACGCCATTTATTAAATATTTTTCCTAAGTTAAGAAGGGCGAATTTAATCATTTATTTAAATGATTATTAAAAGATGCTTGGGTCGAATTTTTGAGAGGTTATATATATACTGCCAAGACAAATCAAACTCTTATGTTATGATTATTCAATTTGTCTTATTCTCTCTCTGAGCATTTGGGTTTGCAAAACAAGGGTTTCTGCAGACATTGATTTTGGAGAACGTTCCCTCTTCAAGATCTGACATACTGAGACTGTGAAATACCAGTTGAAGATTGTCAAACTTGGTGACTTCGTACAGAGGTTGCAGTTGTGCTTATTGAATCGATTCAGGAAGGATTTACAGAGATTATTCATCAGTTATTTGTGGCGACCTATCAGAGATCCATTCACAGGGTTCTGGCTCATCTTTCAGAGTAGTACGGATTTATTTAATGCTGCTGGCTGGGGTCGTACTTCTGTACCAGCAAGGCCGTACTTTTCTTCACAGGAGAATACGCCTTTCTTTCTCAGCTTCTGCTTATTGGATCTTGAGCGCCTAGGGTTTCTGGAGTTTTGTTGTTGATCTGAGGTCCTGTAGTTGGCTCTTTCTTCTCAGCCGTACCTTTGCTACTTCATTAATGGCGGCTGCAAGTATTCAGGTTCCCTTTTAAATAGAATATTGTTTTCCCCTTCTGTGTTCGATTTAATTTATTATATGAGTTCTGAAAGTCAATAGATGTATGCGCATTCATCTGGAGAGCAATATTGATGCATATTTATTGTCAATGAATTTATTATGAATTTTTAGAGTATTTTAGAGCAAAATCGCAATTTCTCTTATTTGGAAAAAACCTACAAAAAAATCAAAAAAATAGAAAACACAAACAAATACAGTATTCTCAGGCAGTGTTTGGGTTGAGAGACACCTGGTCTCTTACAGTGAGGCTAGATTTCTCTTGAGATGAGAGAAGTGGCGTTAAAATGGTTACTCTGGATGAGTTTTCAGCAGAAAGTCTAAGAAGCCTACACCTTGGTTGGGCGTGAGTTCAACAGAAACCTATGAGGAGATTGCTCTTGGAGGAGTCATGACGGCTTGCATATCTTGGAGGAGCATTCTCATTCCCAACTCTTGGTCTACTTGACGAATCGTCACTTGAGAGGTAATGCCCATTGTTTCTCTCAAGTGTTTTATGCTTTCTTTCATAGACATGGATCTTGAGCTACTATTAGATGGTTCTAGGCAATTTGTTGTGAGAGATGGATAGCATGGTTATCTCCTTGGGTTTTGCATTTTCTTTTATGATGATTATAGGGGATGGTAGTGGGCTGATTTCCTGAGATGGGAAATGGTGTAGTTTGATCTTCTTTGAGAGGCTTACATCCATGTTGATTACATGATACATTTTTATGTTTTGTTGATTGAACGGTTGGGTGTTATTATGGCTTTTCTTTTGGGGTGTTGTGAAGGAGATCATACTTGACACAGTTGGCATTCAGAGGTGTATGTAGGAGGATTTTCTACAGGTTCCTTTATCTCTTTCCTTTGTTGGGTGTGAAAGAACTTGTGAGAGCTATGGAGACTTGTGGTGAGAGTTGTTCTTACAGGTTTTGCATATCATTGTGGATGGTCCTTGGTACTACATCGCTGCACTCTTTATGTGTTGAAATTGGTAGACTCGTTATGCCTTTGATCTTCCTGATTTGGCATTAACCATGCAGTGGGAGTTCCTGGATGTGTTCAGTCTTCATTGAATTGTTGGCACATGGAGCTTGTATTTGCAGTTGTTGGGTTCACTATGTAGGCGACATGAGTTTGCTGATGTGGATACCTTCGAGGTATGTGTGATTGGATGGATTAACACTTGCAATGGGTGCTACTTTTAGTCGTGTGGGTTAATCAGTTGGATGGGAGTAGTTAGTTTCCTGGTTGTTGTTCTAGTTGATGTTGTTATTGCTTTTGTATAGCTTGTGAGCACAATGGAGTGCCAATATTATGTAGTCATTGCTATCGGTTGGATATGATGCTCGTGTTCTTTAGACTGATGCTTATACACCATGGATCATTCCTTTCCTTTGGAGGATAGCTGGAACCGTTGCCTAAGATGGACATCTTGGATGTTGTTGCAGGTGTCTAGGGTGATATAGTGACTTTGAGCGTTGATTGGGAGCCAGTAAGTTCTTTGTCAAGTGGGAGAATGTTGAGAAAAAGGTGTCTCAAACTTACTGGTTAAGGCTCTTTGAAATCAAGAAAACAGTTAGAAGTTTTGTAGTTTGGGAGTTCTGACTTTAGGCCTTTCACTTACCAAATGCATGGTAAAAGCCTTAGAAGTTTTACAGGTAATCAGGCATCGACTTTTAGGATTATCACTCACTGAATGCAGTTGCAAAGTCTTAGAAAAGTTGAAGAATGTCACCAATCAGACTTCGGAGTTTCGTTGTATGCTTTATTGGTGGAGTCTGAGGTATCGGGTATTGAGAAATCTCGAGTCTCGACCCGCAAAAGTACTTTGTTCTTTGGTGTTGTATTGGCAGAGAAGTATCTTCGGTGAGACAGGTTAATGTCGAAGGGAGTCTCTTGTCGGTCCCTTCGACACTCCGACGACTATTAAGAAGCTATGTCGGGCTGGCATTGCATTGTTGGAGGGAGTCTCTAAGTAGTCCCCTTGATAACCCGATGTGAGGCTAGGGACTCTTGTCGATAGGAGTGGAGGACTTCATCGAGACATAGATTTTAGTCCCCTTAATGTGCCAATGGAGCGGAACCATAGTGTGTTGTTATGGTGGGACCAATCTACGTGGAATATGATGTTGATTGTATGGTAGTGACATGGATGTCGTGTAGGTGCTAGGGACCACTCAGTTAATGTTACATGCTTTGTCAATGAGACTTTGTGATATTAGTAGGACGGTGTTGAGTGTACCTTCAACATCCCGATGCAAGGTGAAAGGTGCTAGCAGAGGATGAAATGATAGGCATGTCGAAGTGATTGTGAGTTTTTGAGGAGACGAGATTTGAAGTCTCGTCGATGTTCCAAGACAACTTTGGCAGCAGTGAAGCTAATGATGATTAAGTTCGTTGGTGACACTCGGCTGGTATGGAAGGTGGAACGATCGGTTTTTGGAACACCTAAGAAGTGTGTATAATTTCATAGTCCAATAGAGAGGAGTGACGATGTTTCGAGAGGGGTTATGCTACCAGATTCTCTCTGGTTGGAACAAGATGTAAATCTCCTATTAAGGCTTAGAGTCTGTAATTGTATATGTAATTGTATTTTGTTATTGAATAATACAATGGTGGTCTAGGCTTTTGAAGTGGGGTTTTTTACCTGTAAGGGTTTTCCTCACGTAAATCTGGTGTTCTTGCCTTCTGCTTTATCTTTCATGTTTGTTGTTTTTGCTTGTTGAATCTATTTAATGTTGTTGGAACTGGTTAAATTGCATAAATATTTCTTTAAGGGTTAATGTGGGAAATGAACTAAGTCTAATTCCACTTTATGGCATTGTAGTACGTGTTTTTGAGGCAAACTGAAGTAATTAGTGTTACCGAAGGCACCTATTGCTCTCAGATGCTCTCTCTGAGATGAATAAATTTCCCAACACTTCTTTAGCGAGAGTGAAATACAAAGTATTGAAATAAGAAGCTGATTAGTACTACTAAGTCAGTGTTACAATATATCGTTAGATTCAAAATAACATGAGAGAATCAATCAATCTTAATCCCAAGTGTTAGATATGCATCTTTGTGACATTACAAATGATTATGCAACATAAGAGTATGATAAAACATTGAAATACTAGGTCTGATATGAAGGAACAACAATCTAATATAATAGATCAATGTGCACAATAAACCAACCAACAATCGTTCAAATGCACGTATCTCTTCAACCACACCTCCAAATAACCTCAAACTTGTTGCAAATGGTGCAAATGAGCTAGGCATCCAATTTCAGCTAGCAAATCCCCACCAAGTCTAAAAATGCCTAGCACACAACCCAATGCACCCACAACCAAGCTAGTAAGACCCCCAAGAAGGGCGACCAACAACAAAAATCTAGTTCTCCAAAAAATATAAAATCTCGAGGAAAGGGGCACTTGAGAGAGGGAAAGAATGAGCCAATGCCCACAAAATTCTATCAACTTCTCAAATCAACGTGAACAAAAACGCGCTTCAAGCCTTCAGAAACCAACAACTAGAAAATTGATAATAACACTCCAAAATGATATCAAACTGATAATCTAACTCACACCCACGCCAAAACATCGAAAACATCAAAACCCACAAGATTAGAAAACCTGAAAGTAGCCATCACCATTGAAGCTTAGATTGCAACCTCTGGATGTAGATGCACCAAACGATTAGCTAGGAGTTGTCTTTCAAACCCGAAACTGATGTAAAGCTAGGAGGTATTCCAACCCCGAAGCAAGAGTTTGAAATAATTTCAGCAACACTTCGTTATGATATGAAAAATGGATAACCAAAAGAGAGGGAGAGGCTTATTTATAAGCTCAAAACCCAAAAGTTTGAATTTGCTTTTCCCTCCAAAAGGGATGCCCAAATATGAGGAATAAAATAATATTTATTAAAACTTATTTGCTTGTGTATTTTGGCATCCACTTTACCTTAGAATAAAGTATAACTTAAAAAGTATTTTTCTCTAACTTGGGCATCCAAAAATGAAGCCCACCTTTTAAAGACAACTTAAGTCATAATGCCTAGTCAAGGGGGTCCAAAAGCAACAATAAAATATAATGACTTAAGTTATCAACTTTCCTTTTTTGACACCGAGAAATCCGGAAAAGCCTTTGCCAAGCTTGTGTTGGTTCCCAAATCTGCTGTCCACTTGAATCCTAGAGGGCTGCTAGGCCTAATGGTCAAATTCAAGTAGAGATTTGGTGAATGAACGGGAGATTGAATTAAAACGCTTTCTCCCCTGCACTTCAGGCTTTGTGAAACCCGGGAGGGTGATCCCAACAATATTTTTATAGATACTTGTGTGTCAAAACATCCAAAACACTGTAAACAGATAATTTCTCCTTTGTTGCTAAATAGACATACTACCCTAAAGGTTTGGCTGACCTTCATGGTAATGTCTAATTTAGGAATAAGAAATGTAAATCATTAAATTCCACACACACCCACAACAAGATAGATTAGTAAAATTGATTATATTTTTTAGTTGCTCACAAAATAATCTCAGGAAACTATAACATCAAGAGATCAGTGCCAAATCCCAGGGTAGAGTCACCTAAATCATGTAATTCAAAATACACCACAACATTTAATCTGTCAAAACTATGCCTACTAGATAATGCCTTACATTATTGATACCAGAAACTCAACTAGCCATGCTTAATAGTCCCAGTACACAATTGCATAAACCTCTATTTGTGCTAATACAATTTAATTCATTCTTTGAATGACAATAATAACACTAAGCAAACATTCAAGGAGAAACAAAAAGACATAACAGAAACCCTTGATTTGTTATATTCATAATTTGTGCAATACATACTGTGGAGACTACCAATTTAGAATATCTCATCATTTATTCATCAAAGATGATAATGCTATAATTACATTCTCCATTACAAAACTCAGAAAATAATCCATAAACATAAAACAAACACTATACATTTGAGACCTGTTACAAAATGGTATTCTAGTGAGAACAAAGAATGAGTCTCCTCTTCAAATGAAACATAAAATTACATTTAAGGAAAAGAAACCCTAAATGGCAATCTTCATCAAACACTTGGCATACTCAGCTCCGTTGATCAATAACTGTCTCCAACACTTGAAGAATCCTCATCTGCAATTTAATTCCCGCCTCTTGCTTGCCTTTTCATTTTCCTGCCCTGCAACTAAAAGTTGTCTTTTCTATGAAGAGCCATCATTCATTTCCACCGACTGTAAAAAAAACCCACTTCTTATTAATACCCTGCATTTGCAAATATCTTCTCTTTATCGTGAAAGCCCTTTAAATTCCTCTTTTTATCTTGCCCTGCACATGAAAACTGGTTTTTACTGTGAAAGCCATTTACCCTGCTTTTGTTTATTTGCAGCTGAAAATATTTAGCCATAAAGTGAAGGCTTTTAATTCCTTTTTCATCGGCTGCACTTTCTTTTGTATTTTAAAAATCCTTGCTTTTACAAGGTGGAGACTTAAACTCACTTTCTCGGGCAACAAAAAACCATTTACATTTTATATTCTTTTCTCAAAGTTTATGCCCTTATTTGTGGAGGCCTTAAAGCATTTAATATTTGGGTTGTGCTAACATTTACCCGTGCACCATTTTGATTATCTCAATTTACCTCTAAAGTCTTTGTCTTTTTTTTTCTACACAGTAGAAACTTTAATTCATTTTGTTGGGCAAATTAAAAAAACATTTTACCTGCACATTCACCTTCTTACTTTCATTAGTTTCCAACAACTCAAAGATTTTTCTTTCAATTTGTGAAGGCTCTAATTAACTTTTATCGGGTTGTGAAAATGTTTACCCATGCCCCTTTTAAATAATTTTAAAATTTTCCTTTGAAAATTTCATGGGCCCACCATGGCCACTCCTCCCTTCCCTACTTCCTTCCCATTATGTCAACATCCACACACACAGGCTCACGGGAAAACATATTTTAAAGCCTTAAAATTAAGCTTTAGCACCGATAATAAAAGTTCAATATTGCTATTAAATATTTTTCATAGGCATACCATCTAGTTTTCATCGAGGAAGGCCCACTTGTAGCTTCCCCGCTCACTTGCTATTTTCTTTTGACACAATCATCAACTTCACGAGTTGGCAAGGAGAGCCCCTCTCAAGCTCTTGACTGCACCCAGCCACAGAGAGTACATTGCAGCAGCTTCCAATTCAAATTTTTATTATTACTGGGTCGTTTTTCGACAATGTTGGGCGTTTTGATGGCTGCAGACACCCGAAATTCATTCCAAACATGTTTAAAAGCTCTGCCCAAGTGCTAGGAATGGTTAAGGGATGAGTTTAAAGCATAGAACAACAATTTTGAGCTCAAATGGTCCCCCAAAAGATGCATGGAAGCTCAAAACCGTGATCAGCAACCCACTTTGCAACAATACATGCTTGAATTCGCTCAAAACACCTCAGAGGAACCTCCATTGAGAAGGAAACACTTCAATCTTTACTGCAATGGAAATTGTAGATCAAAATCTGCCCCAAACAATGCTCCCAACATTCTCCCCACTTCCTTGCAAGAAAATGCTGCCGTGAGCATGAGCTTCCATGGGCAAGCGAGGAAAGCATGCTTTATTAAAGTTAAGACTTTATAAAATTTTCCAAACAATTAAGTTTGCCCTAAAATGCCCGTGCATTGTCATTTCATAACATTTAAAATATTCAAGTATTTTAAATATTATCTTTTGAAACATTAGAGAGTGCAAATTTTTAATAACACCTGTCGTCCAAATAGGGAAAATTCATTGTGGGAAAACTTGGACACCTAGAGCCTCAAAAATTTGCGTAGGGACATTATCAATTATTTAGAGCAAACTTGTTTCCTCAAAGCTTGCATCGTCGAAATATTTCTAGGACCTCCTTTGTAAACTGCCCTACCAGATGCCTTTGCCGCAACTAAAATGCATTAAAATAATGCATCATATGATCTCCGATTTTGACGAAAATGGAGTTGGAGATGTTTTGGACCAAAATGAGAAACAGGTTGCCTTTAGAATTGCAAAATTTGAAACTTTCCAAAACACCAATTTTGACTTGGTCGTAGTCAGAAAACAATTAAATAACCCATCAAAACTCATCCTAGGGGCCTAAAATTTAGCAAGCATGTAGACATTTGAATTGAAAATTCAGTGAAACAAACGACTTGGAAAAATTCATCCTGAGGTGCAAGATATTAACATCCAAAGTGGCTCAGTCAAACCCTTCTGGAACTGCACCTGTCAAAAACCAATTAGGGCTCACCAAGTCACCATCTCGAAAAAATACCAAATCTTCTCCTAAGAAACTGCCACTAGAAGCACTAAATCATTTAGGTCCATTGAGTATGTGTGCAAGAGGGCTTTCCTTCAATCCACATTCTTCACAAGATATTAAGGGTCAAAGTTGACCTTCTTGAAACATTCAAATGCCAAAATATGGCAAATTGCCTTTGCTTTTGACCTAGAAAAATATCAAACTTGATCATATGACTCTGAAACCGAACTAGGGAGCATATGAATATGAGGGGAATGCAAAGCACCAATCCATTTGCCACGACAATCATCCAGTTGTGAAAAATCAGTCTGAACATGAGGCCACTTTGCAAGCCTAAGAGTATGCAAACAACAAAACAGTCTCAGAACCCTCCAACTTGTCGCTTCAATGCCTTGTCAAAACTCACCACAGGAAGCTGAAATCAAACATACATATTCACATATAACAAATGAATACACTCACCAAGGGATTTGGCATGAAAGCAAATGGGCTCTGAATTATGACCCTCCAAAGGTCACTTGGGCAGATTTTTCAGGTGCATTTTTTAATGTGCAAAACAAATTTTTCATCATGGGCACTTAAAATTTTGCAAAATTTTATAGTCCTAACAGTGGCTCCAACTAGGGATGCATGCCCCTTGTGGGCATGGCGAGATTCCAGATCTCTGGAAGAGCAGACCGAGTGCCAGGATCATTGGGTGACAATCTTTATTCAATTTTTCAAATCTCACTTGGTGGCCCCAAGCCACCAAATGAAAAAGGGAAGTTAATTCTTACCTTTGTCAAACACCAATTTGTTAAAAGGTTTGATCTCCCTTAACCCATACTTGCCTCTGTCACACGACAACAACATGAGTGACTTCATTTTTGCAAAAATCAAGTGTCAGGCTGCCTTTGTACAAGTGAAAACTTGTTCCTTGTTTAGCTTTACTGTCACATGGCAACCAAATGAAATAGGCCACATCACTGCCACTCATTTCATTTTCTGATTCTGTGGGAAGTGACAAAATATGAGGATAGTGATCAAGACTATTTGAAGACATAGTCTTATCACACTTATTAACCCCCTCATAATGATCAGGCTTAGGTAGGATATCATGCCTCAGAAATAGTGTGCAATTCTCATGTGTATTAAGCAAAGAATGTTCACACATTTGTAACTCCTTCAACTGAATTGCATCACGAGAAAGTTTATCATCATCCCAACAACACAACTCAATCACATTATCATGCATGTGTCTCAAGGTTCTGAAAACATGACTTATTAGCATCCACAAGTCCATTGTCCACATTCAAATCATGACATTCAAAAGAAATGTTAGCATCCCATACACAAACCGTGTTTTCCACCTCAGGTTAAAAAACAAAGTCATATGTATTCTTCATATTATCACATAAGAAAGCTTCAAATGCAGGCTTAGATGAATCAAAATTTACTTCTTGAACAAATTCCTCACAATGACTGTTTAAAACACATTCACTACTGCAAGAAATATCATACTCAACATTACCTCCTATTGCATCAACATGAATATCTGAGGTATATTTGAGGAAGACTATAGGTTGCAGATCCAAAAAAGAGGTCCTCATATGCATCCATGTGATTGACACAATCACATTCTTCAAGTGCAAACTCATCACAAAAACTATCATTAGTTGTACGGATATTTGTCTCTATATTTCCACTTTCATGTACAACTACATTTGTGCTATCCTCATGCAAACATTCAGTGATAACTTCAAAGGCAGCAAAAGGAGTAGAGGAAGGTGAAGAATCAAACAAAAAAGGAGTTCCTTGTTCATCACCTACATTACCAACACATGCATGCTCCTCGTAATCAACTACCTGAACTGATTCATCTAATGAATCTCTTGCATACATATCTCCTTTGTTCATATTGCTACAACGATCAGTAGGGCTACATTCTTCACTATCAAACTGAAAAACATCATTTGTTTCTTCATTACAGCTGCTCATGAATGATTTCTCCAACTGAAATTCATTGCACACTTTATCATTTTCATCTAATACATTGAAATTCTCAAAAGCATTCCCTACATCAGCAAACTCCTTTGTCTCATCATCATGAAAGCTTATATCAATGCTACACTCAACACTTGTAGATTTTGCATGACCAAATGTACCATAGCAATGCTGATTACATATTTCCTCTTCAAAAAGAATGCTCAATTCATATACCTCATCATGCTCTTGTCCAAGAGAATTTGGAGTTCCATTGTGTTTATTGTTAGAAAAGAGGATGACTAATTCATCCTAGTTCACAGCATCTAACCTTTCCATACAAGGCTCAAAAAATCTTATACCATCAATACAATGTGAATCGAGATGATCATTCAAGGAGCACTCAAGACTACCATAGGTTTTCATAACATCACCATGCATTTGTGAGATTTTAGAAATATTGTCATCATCATTATTGAAACACTTCTCACTTAAGGAAATCAATTATACCTCTTCCTCTTGAGAAGAATCACAGCCACTAGGGTTGCAAATAGAATTTTAATCATTTTGATCATTTAGACAAGAATGCTTTTCTGTTGGTTGCAAACTTCCATCTACAACATCATTGTTTTCATCATGAAGACATGAAACTTCAGAATTAGCATAATCTTCAGTTGTATATTCAAAGTCCATACAGGAGAAAATACTTCCAGTGTCATCCACATCATTGCAGTCCTCTTTTGATACAGAAAATTGACTCACCATTTCCATATTTTCAAGGAAAATAGGAGTAACTTCACATGCTTCATTTACTTGATCATATCTTACATCTTCACCATTATGGCTACAATCTTCTTCTACATACATTTTCTCCATTGGTTGTTCAAAAACAAAATTCTCACCACCAAATGATGCATCATCCTTGTCTTCTATTATACCATCTAGATCTATGTGATTAAGTCTGGAAAAAATTCCATCACATAATCTAGCCAATAGATGACTTCCATATTTCTCTACCATTTCTTCAACCACTGAAAGCCATTGATATAAACATTTAAGGCTAGGGAGCTTCAAGCGAGCAAACCTGGCTCACAATTCTCACAAAATATATCAATGCAAAAGGATTCATTAGGTCTTTCTATTTTTGGTATAGCAAATAGAAATTTCATGAATCTATCATGAAAATCATAGAAAGATTCACCCTCAAATCTTTCTACATCACACAATGCATCAATATATGACACGGGTTCAACCTTATTTTCAGATTTCTCTTCAAATTCTTCTTGGGTATGCAGATTTTTCTTGTTAGATGAGCATTCATTATCCACTTCACCAAACTGATCCATGAACAGTATCTCAAGCTCTTGCCATGAACATATGGAATGCATTGGCAAACTAGAAAACCAAATTTCAGCAGTATCTTCTAAAGTTCTTATAAAAAACTTCATGATAGCATCCTCTTCTATTATTTGACAGTCTTCCATCAAATCAAGAAAACCCTGTACATGTCTTGATGTTGATTCTTCAAGATCTCCTCTAAACTTAGGGAAACATTCATTAATTCTTCTTGGGACAAAATGTGGGTAACCCTGGATTTTACTGAAATCCAGAGGGTCATATCTTTCACTAGTGAACACCCTTCTTTGAGGACATGGTTGTGTTCTAGGCATGACATTATAGCTTGTAGAGGGAGAACTAGGACAACAATACATATTTGCAAATAAAATTTATTCCCTCTACAACTATTCAATTCAACATCCTTTTCAAAATATCATGTTTTCTCATTTCCCTTTTCTACTAGTATCTTAAAATACTAAATAAGGGGCAATATTTTCTAGAACCTTTCTTGAAAACCTTCATACATAAATATTGCAATAGAAAAATACATGAGAACTACTGCATCCAACTCTTCTGGTCATGTAGAATGTTATTTAGAGTTGCCACCTCTTTGAAAGAGGAAAATATCTTCAAGCAACATAAAGCTTCTTCCACGATCTAGGTAGTTTTGAGTTCTCTCCACCACCAGAGCACTAGACTTCAAGAATACACAAGAAATGTTGTAGCAATCTCCTTCAAGTATGCAGGTCCTTGGATCATTTTGGCCCAAAATTATAGATCAGCAAACTGATTGACTCTTTTCAAATGGATAATCCTGGAGCTGTTCCCCAGTAGAGTTGCCAATTTGGAGGCGTTTGTTCCTCAATGAACAAAGTGAGATTTTAGAATCTTCTACAATCTTCTATATCTACATCTACAAAATTCTAGTGGTTCCCCAAATCTGCTATCCACTTGAATCCTAAAGGGTTGCCAGGCCTAATGTTCAGATTCAAGGAGAGACTTGGCCAATGAACAAGAGATTGAATTAAAACCCTTTCTCCTTGCACTTTGGGCTCTGTGAAACCCGAGAGGGTGATCCCAATAGTGTCCCTATAGATACTTGTGTGCCAAAGCACCCAAAACACTATAAATATATGATTCTCCTTTAAATGTTTAACAAAAACAATACCTAAAAGGTTTGGCTGACGTCCATGGTAATGCCTAATTTAAACGTGAGAGATGTAGAGCATTAAATTCCACACACAATGATACCAAAATTGATTAAGTAAATTTAATTTTAATATGTAGCTGCTCACAAACAATCTTAGGAAAATGTAAGATTAAAGGCTAGTGCCTAATCCCACGGTGGAGTCACCTAAATCAAATAATTTCAAACTCATCACAACATTCATTCTATCATAATTATGCCTATCAAATAATGCCTTACATTACTAATACCAGAAACTTAACTAGTCATACTTAGTAATCCCAACACATAGTTGCATAACCTCTATCTGTGTTAATATAGTTTAATTCATTCTTTGAATGACAGTAATAACACAAAGCAAACACTCAAGGAAAGACAAGAGGAAAAACATTTGCAATAGTTGATTACTCATTTAAAATCCATACAATATGCACTATGGAGAAAATAAGTCCAGAATATTGTGCATTTGCATACAAATATGACCATATCATGATTAAATTCTCAATTACATGACTCAGAAAACTTTAGAAACCTAAAACCAACACTATACATTTCAGACCCTATTACCAAATGGTATTCTCGTGAGACCAAATTGCAAGCAACTCCGGTCTGTGAAACCAGAGATTATGGGTCCGATCCCTAGTAGAATCACTGATGGAACCTTTAAAAAATTACTTTGGTTCCATTTCAAATCTTACAAAATTTGGAGTAAACTTAGGGCTTAGGGTTATGTTTCTCATTAATGTTTTAGGGTTTGTGCTGATAAAACCCTTCTAAATTAACCTCGAGTCTGAAGGCCTTTGGCAACCAATATATTTCATTGTTGACCTTCCAAAGCAGGTTCCTGGTGTTTTAAGTTGTGACTTATGTTATCGGGTTCATTCCTTTACCCAACCAACTTGATCCTAAATCTATTGGTTCCCAAATCTGCGATCCACTTGAATCCTAAAGGGCTACCAAGCCTAATGGTCAGATTCAAGGAGAGATTGCAGATTTGGGAACCAATAGTTGTTTCACAAGATCAGTGTCACAAAGGAGAAACCCAACAAAAGAAGAATTTATCTTGTAGAAGAAAATCAATGTAATGTAAAGACTTGGATCCACTTCCACATATGAAATCCAGTAACAAGAAGGATAATAGGCTTTCAACTGAAAAGCATAAATTAGAAGAAAAGGAAGGTATATCTATGACAGAAGATCGTCCAAAGAAGAGGGCCAAAACTAAAAAGATAAATCTTTTGGTGACTCCAGTGGAATCCTTAACATCTAAAGACCATATTGGTGATGGAAATGATGATGCCATAATGCACAATTCCAAAGATGACTCTAACAAGAGTTGCTCCTCCGGAGGTAGTTTTTTTAATTATTATTATTATTTTTTTGGTTTTAAGCTATTTTGTTATAGATGATTAAATCCAAGGGATGGTCTATGGTAATGGATTAAATATATATGTTAAAAGGAAAAGCTATTCTTTGGAAGTTAAGGTTGGGCTTAAACAATACATATTAAGTGTTGATGTTTAGTGTGGGCCCTGCTTAATTGCAACTCTATTTCTTGTTTCCATCTAATTTTATAGAGTATTATATATTTATATTTATATTTTAAATTATATTTATTATATAAATTTTTATATATAGATATAAATAATATTATATTATATTATATTATAAATATTATATAAACATTTATATAATACGGATATATAATTATATAACATAAATATAATATTATAATAGAAATATAAATATTATATTTCTATAATGAATAATAAATATAATATAATATAAATATATAAATAATAGCATATAGTTTATAATATATATTTAATTAGGGTTAGGTAAGTATTATAATTTAATTAGAATTCAATTGGGTTAGGTTGATCATTCAATTTGGGTTATAATGATGGTTGTGGTTATAATTACAATTCTATAATAAAGCATTAGATTATGGTTATGGTTACTATTATGATTAGAGTGAAATTAGGGTCGATTTGAAGTTAGGGTGCAATTATATAAAATACATATTATAAATTATAAAGTATTATTTATATATTTATATTATAATATTATATTTATATATTTATGTTATATGAATGTTTATATATTATTTATATAACATAAATATAATATAATATACTATTACGTATATAATATAATCTAAAATAAAAATAAAAATATAATACTATATAGTAGTATATGAAAATATGATTTGATTGTTTAGAACTCCAACTTACGAGAAACAATAAAAAGTTAAACAAAGAAATGGGGTTGTAATAAAGTAGGGCCCACACTAAGCATCAACACTTAGTGTGTATTGTTTAAGCCAGACCAAAAGTTAAAAGTTAATGCTACAAGCACATTGGTCTTATATTTTTTTTTTACAAATTATAGTAATGGACTAAAAATATAGATATATAAAATGGTTGTCATTTAAAACTTTTTTTCTTCTACTTCTTAGAACTAGTTGAATTGTTAAGAGTATGCACAAAATTTGTAAAAGTATTGAAATTTTCACTAATGCAAAAATATGGAGAAATGAAGATATAAATTGAATATTTGTATTTTTTTGATTTGATAAGTAGAAATAATTATTTTGCTATGAACAATTCAGGTGGCTTCATAACTATTCCAAATGAGGATGTAGAAAGTAATCATCCAAAGAAGAGGGCGAAGAAATTTTGTTCCCTACCAGGTAGCATTCATAAGTGTAAACCAATCACATTTCCAATAAGACTTATATGTTCTATTCTCTAGACTATAGAAATACAAGTTTATCATATAATGTTATGCCAATAAAACTAGCAACTAACCTAATTAGAAATGGGTTTGTTATATGATGTCATGAATATTATTTACTTTTTAAATTGACAAGATTTTATAGACAATAATATTGCTTGGTAGCCACAAATTGATAAAATTTTACTGTAGAGATTAATATCATTTAGTACTCATTTTATTGTGGATTTGTTTCACAGTAAGCATTTTTCTTGATTCAAAACGAGGTAGCGAACGAGGTAGATATAGATGCAACTTATATGAATTGTGCCGGAAAATGCATTGCAAAGCACCTCAATTTGTATTGACAAAACAACCCGACATGCCTAATAATGCAAGGTATTTTTTAGATTATATTTTCACATTGGTTTTGTTGGTATGCTTTTAACTAATATTCACTTATGGTTGTTTTGGTAGATTTATATTCAAAGTTGTGGTAGAAATTTATGATAAAGAAATATTCTCAATCCATGGCGAAGAAAAAAGAGACCTCGCAAGCGCAAAAGATTCAGCTGCACATAAGATGCTAGTGGAACTTCAAGGACATGGATTATGTTTTATAAACTAGCACTTGCACCAGAGAGGGTGCAAGGGTTACGCCGATAGAATACTATAAAATAGTAAACATGGTAATGAAGTGTAGTTTGAAATATTTACTATGGTTGAAATATATACTATGGTTGTCCTTTTATTGTTGAATAGATTTTTTTGGAAGGACTTGACACAGAAAATTTTCTGCCAATATTACAATTTCATAGTAAAGTGAATTACTACTCAAAAAATACTCTTTTGACACAACAAATAAATGTAAAAACATCATTCTTTTTATCAAATTAATTGATTATACAAGTCTCTGGAATGCAATTTCTATTTATTTTTCAGACAAGAGAAAAGTATATAGAAATCTTCCATTCAAAAGAGAAAACTTTATACGACACAAATTCAATTCGATTCCATTTAACAAATGGTAATGGTAAAACAAATCCCTTGTAAAATACAAAAATATTAGAATGTCCAATTGCGTAGCTGCTAATCAAATGAAATTGGTGATGCATTATGTTCTACTCTTGCCTGATTTTAGACATGGAAGATATATAGTCAACTTTGGATTCTTATCTTGCTTGATTATAGACAAAGAGCCACAACAAAGCACTTGAATACCAGTCATTTCAAGGAGCACAGGAAAAGATGAGAAATCTTCCATGTACAATTGATACTCGGTGTTCTGCCCTGAATACAATGAGGATGAAATTCTCATAAAACTCAGAGTGAAAGACTGAGTTCTGTTTGGCTTACTGGTCTTACTTCAATGGTTCAGCTGGTTGCAACTATCTTCCTTCATTTGAGAAAGTTAAGGAAGCCACTGAATGTGAAATATAATATTGCTCTTCAGCATATACTATAGCTTATTTGCTCCCCTGGCTCTAGACATGCTCAACGATATGGAACAATGGGTCTGCTGATTTAAAAAAACTCTAATTTAGGACTACATAATTCTATTAGAATAAAAGCATTAAAAATTTGACTCTGTCCAAGAAAAAGAACATTGAGATGAATGTAAAAATCATACCTATGGGTGCAAATCCATAGAAATTCCTTGTTAAGTAACACTTCCTCTCATCACTTTTAACTTTTAAGTGGCTCAAGTACCATAGAACATACATAGCAAGTAGGCCTATTATTTACTACATATGGATTTTGGAAGTCTGATATCTTTAAGTGTATGTTGTAACCCAATTTTTTTTCCTGATTGAATGTTCTCTGTTTGGCCAGGAAAAGGCGAGAGAAGAAATAATCAAACGCAAGAATGAACAGCTGAAAAGCGAAAAGGATGTGATTGATACATCTCACCTTTTATCTGATTCTTGAAATATTTGAAAGGAATGATACTGTATACATTTGAGTAACAGTCTTGTGCAATGTGTAATGAACTTCTTGAAACATTTGCAGAGACTTATCAGGCATTATTTAGGATACTTTAGTGATTAGACTAGGAATTGAGACAGCTTAGCTACATGTTAGTTGTGCATACACCAATAAGAATTTGCTTAAATATTTGTGAAATTTGAACAAAAATCTTGTACACCAAAAGCATATCAATGTTCATCAGTTAGGAGTAATCTAGCAGGAGACAAGAAAGAACATATCTACCTCCGGTTGAACTATAGCACTCCATGAAATATATGATAAGCATCCAAGACCAGAGTCTCCAAAGCATATGAGAAATTTATACATCCTCTAACTAGTGATTAATTTATCCATTCCACTCAACCCATTGACCTGCAAAGAGTGATGCTATACTGGTTTAGACAGAAGTTGACTTTGATAACGACAAAGATATTGAAAGTTCAAGGAGAGTGTGTGATTACTATTGCAAATTGAACCTGGTGGTCAACATCATCTCAGCATCAGTAATCCGCCAGGAAACGGTACACGATACCATATACTATTTATGGAAGCTAACTGTAGTAGCTCCTCCCTACTCGTATCACCAGCAGAAAGCGATCCTCTCTTTTCAACCGAGGACTCACAAAGATCACACTATGGGCCTTTTCAATGACAAGTTTTAAAACACCCTAAGAGCAGTATGTACACACAAAAATGCTAGTTTTGTGAAAAATGGCAATTTTCTTATGATACTTTCTGTTATTTTGTAGATTTCTCAAAAAGGCTAACCTTTGACTTAGATGCAATGATTGAGAGGTATCTCTTCAATCAAATTCACTTGGCTATATATGTTGGCAAATTCCTCACCCAGAATTAGTTTTGGCAATCTACCCAATTTAAACATGCATATTAAGGTAGAACATGTCTCTGGGTTTTAAACTTACGCCTCCACTATGAGAGCCTCGACGATTTACCACGTAAGCTCATCCCGTTCAACTACTTATAATGAAATTGTTAGTTTAAAAATAATTTTCTGTCAAATTTTATATACATATCCTAAAATCTTGTAGCCTGAAAATATATTTTACAAAGAACTGCTCAACTGCGAACAGTTTTGAAATTTGTCTAGACACATCGGCCGACATAACTTTAGATTACATACCTAAAACAGTATAAGGGCTTACTGGAAAGTGGAAACACTTTGTGCATGGATACTTTCTCTACTGGTTTCTGTCACACTATGGGCTTTTGCAATGAAAATTTGTAATACACCCAAATATAGATAAGAGCAGTATGCATACACAGTAAAATTGATAAATGAAACCGCCTAGATGCATCTAAAGACCAAAAAATCCATCACTTATAAATCCGACCAAAACATTAATAAATTACCCAAATATCTTCATAAATAAATTAATAATACCCAAAAAATCTAAACATTTTATAAACCAACATTTGTAGAAACTTAGAAAGTGCATTGTAGGTCAAGACGACGAAGGTTGGTGTAAGATATTGCCATCCAGGTCAAAAGCTACCTCAACATTCGAATTTAACAAAATAATAAAGGAGAACGCACCAAATGATTCACCTTCAATGCATTCAATTCAGGGCAGGGTGCAAGTCCAGAATAACTTTATATGGGGGAGATAGTTGCAAGCTCTCAAGCACAGATTCACAAAATGAAAATGAAGGAACATGAATTTTGCAAAGGAAAACAAAATAAAAACAGATCAACTAACAGACTGGGATTTCTTGGTGGGCATGAAATCGCGACGAAGATCAGCAACAATGCTCTTGCTCTTGAGATCCCAAATCTTGGTGTACTGTTGTGTGGCGGGGCAGAGCCAGTACCTGTTGGGGCTGAAGCAAAGGGCTTGAATGATGTCCTCGGCATCGAGTGAATAAAGCCTCTTGCCCTCGGCTAGGTCCCAGAGCATTGTGACCCCATCCTTCCCATCGCTAGCACAGAGTGAGCCATCAGGAGAGACGACAATAGTGTTCACATAGCCGTTGTGGCCTACAAGCGTGTTCTTGAGCATGAGACCAGAAAGGTCAACATTATATGCAAAAATTTTACGAAACCCTACCACTGTAGTTTTTTTTTCAAATGAGACGAACCAAAACCTATCTACCTACTGTTGCTCCTTCAAACTATTCACAACCTACAAATATCTGGGACTTATGGCTGAAATCCGATTTGATTCGGGGATTTTTCAAACTATTCACAACCTACAAATATCTGGGACTTAGGGCTGAAATCCAATTTGATTCAACCACAAATCACACTCAACCACTAGTTGGACGGTCCATGCATTGATTACCCAATATTTCTATGCTATACCAATTGGCAAGTGGGTTCAGAGTTATTGGCAAGTGGTTTCAGAGTTAAACAGGAAACCACAAAGCTTGACGGGAAACCATGCTGGCGTGAGACTTGTTTCAGGCCAAACCTCATGCAATATATAGCCTATCGGCTAAAAATACCCTATTAGTGTTTTTAAGTTATATAATATGTATTAGAATAGCTAATATGATTCGAATTGGAGATAAAGCTTCTTTGTTAAGCTTCCATAATTTAAACTGTTGAATAATGACCTTCAGTATAGTAATTTTAGACACTATGGAGCCGGAAATTAATTTAGACATCAATTCTGGTTATCCATCAACAACAACTAAGTTTTTCAAATGTTTTTCTGAGCAGTAATTAAGAATAAAAAATGTCTCATCCTTATAATTTCACCCTTTTACAAGCAAGTTTATAATTGATAGAAATTAGTTCTGCAAAAACTTTCCTGGTTGGTAGTGCCACGACTGTGGTTTGTACATTAATAAGTGATTAACGTAATTGATAATTGCGTCAGATATTTTCAAATTCAACAATTTGTGCACTTTTATATTGAGTTGATTTTTCAATATACAGTAAAAGATCAATGGGCTTGAATTTATTCATGTAATTGGTAATTTTCCGAGGTCCATGTTAAGTAGGCCTATTATTTATTACATATGGATTTTGGAAGTCTGATATCTTTAAGTGTATGTTGTAACCCAATTTTTTTTTCCTGATTGAATGTTCTCTGTTTGACCAGGAAAAGGCGAGAGAAGAAATAATCAAACGCAAGAATGAACAACTGAAAAGCGAAAAGGATGTGATTGATACATCTCACCTTTTATCTGATTCTTGAAATATTTGAAAGGAATGATACTGTATACATTTGAGTAACAGTCTTGTGCAGTGTGTAATGAACTTCTTGAAACATTTGCAGAGACTTATCGGGCATTATTTAGGATACTTTAGTGATTAGACTAGGAATTGAGGCAACTTAGCTACATGTTAGTTGTGCAAGAGACTGTTTCCATGATAGTAAAATGTTTTTGTATTTTCATGACCCTGCAAAGCTGGAAACGGAAAAGGTACAACTCATATTGCATTGTTGTTTAACTTGTTACATGTTTCCTTATGAACCTTTTTAATGTTAAATGTTTTGAAAGGGTCTACTAAGGAACTTGATCTGTTTCTAACTTCTATACTAAACTACAGGCTTTTCAAATTTGGTACTATATTGTTTGTTTAAGTTCTTCACTATTTTTGGTAAGACTATTTTGTCTTTGTGTGAATATGAATGAACAAAATCTAAGGAACAACTACATTGATGAATCAAATCATTAGCTACGAAGTAATGGATGACTCTTTGGTTTGTCAATGTGCATGCAAATATTTTTCTATTTTTCCCTTTCCTAGGTGAAACAAAAAACTTGTAACTTTCTGTCTCAGAAATTCACACAAAAACAAAACAATAGAATGAATTTTAAATTCTTAGGACACTACAATATACCACATCTTTGAGACTAAACTAGATACTTAAGAATTTGCACCTAGGCTTAGCTCAAAGCTTACAGAACAGGCCTGTGCAGGAAAAATCATTTAATTGTCTCTTTCCTCCTTGTTATTGTGAAAGTGCAGTGCAAGAAGCAAAAATTTGCACTCTTCTAGCAAATTTAACAATGGTTCATTTAATTATCATCGAGTTCCTCTGCTAGTAAATACCTTCAAGCATACTTGTGACTTTTTGTCTAGGAAATTCTCTTATATCCTAGGCCATAAAATGCAGTTTAAATACTCAAACATATTGTGTTGCAGGTCTCTAAGCTTCAATTACAGACTTACGAATTCCAAACTACAGTTAGTTTTAGGGTTTGTATAACACGCGTGTAGATGCATGGCCTTATCTCTTTATTCCTCGTTTAGCCCAAAGGGTGGCGTAAAGTGCAAAAATTTCCACTCAGCTGGCAGATGCAACAATTTGAAAATCCAATTAACATTGAAACAGAGCCGTAAATACCTTCAAACTTCACAGTTAGTTTTGTCTCAGAAATTTTCTCCAATTTGCAACAAAAAATTGTATCAAATACTTGAACACTACCAAATCGCATGTCTCCAAGCCTAAACAATAAATCAAGAACATGCCAGTAACATAATTAATCACGCCAATGTCTCCTTATTTCTTCTTCATTTTCCCCTCCCCTAGGTTAAAGAAGTAAAACGTGTACACTCAACTGGAAAATTTCACAACAATTATTAGCTTATTTTGTAGCAAAAGACGAGCACAAACATTTAATTAGAAATGTTATCAAAATGATGTCCACACAGTAAAGAACACTGATACAAAAACGAGAACTGAAAAAGAAATGCCAGAAATTGGTGGCTATTGTTGAATAGTTAAAGATACAATCTTTGTCAATGAGCATTTAACTAGGTAAGATGAAAGTTATGGTATCGGGTGTGTGAACGGAAAACAAGCGGTGTGCGAACATTTTGCAACAGTGCATATTCTTCAAACCCTAACTGTCATTTTAATCGCAAACCTTACCAGCGATTTGGTGTTCAATCTCTTTCAATAGACTTGTGGCCAGTTTTGTAACCGAAGAGAGTGAAGGAAGCGGTGGGTGAAAGGTTTTGCAGTAGCTTCAATAGTGATTTTATTGGCAGTCTTCGGTCCAGACCCTTCCTTGTCTGGTTTTTGCAGCAGCCAACAATCACGGGTACAAAGCAATGAGCACTTAAAGAAAACATCAAAACAACCGCCATAGAGCAATGAGGTCGATTGATCAGAGGGAAGCTGAACGAATGTCAGGTGCAAAGCTCCACACCTCATTAAAATCATTTTGGCATACTCCCCTAAAAGAGAAAGAGAAGGCCCCATGAGAGACGAGTAGGGTAAAACAAGGTCACTTCCCCCTTCTCACAGAGTTGTACGCAGACGTGGCCACACATCTCCCTGCCGACATCCCCATTGTCAAGTGCGAATGAATAGAGAAGTTGTATGCACTCGACCGACTTCAGTTCAGGCTCAATGTATCTATCTCGTCCCACCCACCGCGCTTGGTAAACGAAAGTGGGTCTGAAAATATCTAACTTTTAGGGCTAGGAAAAAGTACCAATAAACAACAGTCGACAAATGGTTTAACGGCGACCTGTTTCCGGCGTGAGACTTGTTTCAGGCCAAAAGCTCATGCATAATATAGCCTATCGGCTAAAAATTTCAATAATGATTGTGAAAACATTTAACATAAACACAAATGTCAAACCTTCGCAAAAATCAAGAATTTACAATTTGTAAAGCCCATTTGTTTTGAGACCCTTTCTATACCCATTATACCTTCTTTTGTGACACTTTTATGTGTATGATAATACAACTTTTGATATTTAGGTGATAGTTGAAAATGGTTATATGATCAATATTTTGCTTTACAATGTTTGAGATGTAGATAAATATCTATGATATTAGGTCATGTGTTGATAATTGTTATTTCCTATTGTAGTGTCAATCTACTTGAGTGATCTAGATTAATCAACTAATTCATGATTTAGGTATCATGTGATGTCCTAAATGATTATTTGATCTATTCATGACTTATTCTTGTGTTATCATTATGTGATTCACTATGAATTTGTTTGGTGAACATGGTATTGAGATGCATGATTATTGTATTTTTTTATTTGCCTTGATTATCACATTGATTTGAGAATCCATTAAAGGGTGTGATTTGTATGATGTGTTTCATTGATATAAATTCTACACATTTTTTTAGATCAATAGAGATGTGATGTGCCTTACGCTTCAACTATTATTTTACAGGGAATTTAATATGTGCATTGAGAATACAACATACATGAACAAGCCAACGTGAAACAAGAAGAGCTGACTATGACTATCTATTAAGGGATTCAAATGAAAGTATTGTGTGTTTTCGGGAAGGTTATCTTTCTCCACCTTGTGTGGTGATGAGGCTATGTCTATATGTTAAGAGAGACTATGAGACTATGACTTGGGGACCTTTATGATGTTATCTTGGTTGTCTTTTATGTCATATTTGCTTAAGTGATAATGTATTTATGTGGTTCCAAGTTCTTAGGAGTAGGTTGTCTATGTATGTAGTTTATAAATTAGATTTAAATGAAATTGTGAATGTAAATTTCCTCATTAGTCCTTCCCCTAGAAAGTAACTATTATGATGGATAAGTGATAATTGTTACCATTTAAATTGTACTTTATAATCAATCAAAATATTATTTTTTCTAACAATATATTGATATTTATTCTTTGAATGTGAACATTTTCAAATTCTTTGGAGAAAGTTGTATTAGTCCTTGCCCTAGCAAGTAACTATTATGAAGGATAAGTGATAATTGTTAGTAATCATTGTACTTTATATACGTATGTAATTTATATAAAAGATTTAAATTGATGGGTAACCATTATGATGGGTAAGCGGTAATTGTTACTATTCATTATACTTTTCAATCAATCAAAGGTTATTTTTTCCAAACAATACTAATATTTATTTTTTGAATGTGAACCTACATATTGTAAATTAATATATTTTCAAAAATGAATTCTTTGCATTTTTACTTATTAAATCTTTAGAGTTCTTGTTAGAGCCTTTATATGAATCAAGAAATATATCTTGTGATATTTATAGAACCAATAGTAATATTGTGTAAGTGATATGACTATTCCACAATATTATATATATATATATTTTTTCTTTATATTCTTGGAAAAATAATCTTATATTTATGTGCTCTCTATCCAATTAAAATTTATTAAAAAAATGTTATGATTAAACATATTATCTACTTTGCATCTCTTAAAGTCTTAAAACTTGATTATTCGTTAATGAGTATATAATTTATGTATCTTTACGAATTTTTGAGTGGGCAAATGACACACTTATGTGAGCATGGGGACATGTAATTATTTTATTATTATGAAGGCTTGGAAATATTGTTGTAATGAGACATTAATGAAGGGAATACATAATTAAATTGTAAGAACATATTCTATTAATTAGTGAGTATGTGTTTCATGTGGAGAGTGCTAAGGAGTTACATATGCCAACTTGAGTGGTGGAAGTCAAATATGTTCATGAAGTTGTATTCTAATTTTGGAGGCCACTCTCTTAAAGTGGGTCGTGAGAATTCTTGCCATGGGATTTTGGGACCTTGGTTTTCTTATGGGTTTTCCTTTTGGTAGTTTTTTTAGCGTCTTTAAGTATATATATTGAGGGATCCAAATGAAAGTATTATGCATTCTTTTGGAACATTATGTTGTCAACTTTCCTTGTAGATTGAGGAGTGTTAATCTCTCTTTTCTCTTGATAGAGTGTTGGACACTAAGAATATATTGTGATCGTTAATTGTTATTGAATAATATGAGTGTGCTTTCAATGCTTTTTTTTAAAAAAAAATTTGAGGGTATATCTTGTCACTTTTTTGTTTGTGGTTGCTCCTAATCTTCTTTTTTATTTTTATTTTTATTCTTTTCTAAGTGATGCATGTACATATAACATTATCTAATCTACATGTAAAAAATCTTTGCTAGGCCTTCAATTCTTCGCTTAGCTAAATTATTTTTAACATAGAAGGGATCACTAGCCCTAATTTTAGTTCACCAAGTTGTGTAGATGGTTTCACTCATGTCTACAAGGAGACTTCAAACATAGATAAGGTACTTGTGATCAAGAAGAATGTAGAAGGTGAAATAAATACTCAAACAATAAATTCAAATTCTTTTCCACACTTAATTGACACCTCATATTTAGGTAAAAAATTACATTTAAAAGAATAAATAAAATAAGTGTTCTCTCACCCACAACTCATTTTTGCACGCTAAACATGTGTGGTGTTCTGATGGATTTTTGCTTGAGAGATGATATGTAGTTCCTCACTTGGCAAGTGTGATTTTATTTAATTAACATTTAAAGGGGAATAAAATTGGGTTAGGTTAGGATGTGGATAATTTAGCTATAACTATATTTTTCCTTGCTCTGAGACAATGTTGTGGCTTGATTCAACAATTCCATTTCAAAGAAAAATAAAATATAGTGTCTTTGGAAGATATGACACTAGTGGAATGATTCCCTAGTCATTGGGAGGATGGGAATGACATAGAGAAAGGAGGTATGTGTGCCCCTTTGAGAGGATAGGTGGGTTTGAAGAACACGTGTAAGAATTTTAAAATATATGAATGGATTGGAGTAAAAAAAATATTTGAGTAAAAAATGGATCAAGGTTTATAAAAAGGTTGGGAACAAAATTAATAGATGCTTTGGAGGATGCACTAGATTGCATAGACTAGGATTGCATGCATTGGGATAAATTATGTAGGATTTTTTTGGGAGGTAGAGGCTTGGAATTGATGGCAAGGAGAACCAATTATAGATGAAAGAGTGAGAGGATTGAGGGATTTTTTATATAGCTAATGGGAGGAGGGGTTGAGGATGGGTGATTGAAAGAAGTGAGAGTATAGAAAGTAGGTTTTAGGATGGGAGGTATTACTAGTATTTGGAGAAGGTTTTAGGAAGTGATCTCTAAGGACTATTCATAGAGGAATAACATGGACCATATTGGATACGTTTCTCATCATTTTGTGTTATAATTCTTGATTTTTCCAAATATTATATGACTCATATGATTGGAGCAATGGGAGGAGGTAGAGACTAGAGAGGATAACTTGATGGATCAAGGTATTAAAAACACGTGTAATGGAGGGTTCCAAGAGGAATTAAGGCTTGTATTGTCCAAAAATATGCTTTGACATTGTGTCCCTATTAGGTTAACGAGGTTGAATGAATGAAGGGGGAATGGATTGGGCACACTGGGAATCAATATGCAAACATAATGGATAGAAAGATAAGGTGGATTAGATAGGTTAAGGTAGATAGTATGGGAGAATATTGCCCCTAAGTTTAGGGTGCTCTTAGATAATGGATTATGCAATGCGCATGTTTTTCAGGTTTTCATAATGTTAATTTTCCAAGGTTTCATAGGAATGGTTTTCACCATTAGATAATTTTGTATCTTTTCTTATTTTTTAGTTTTTAAATCAATTGGAAGGGGATAGGATAGATAGATTTGAAGGAAAATGGTTGTGGATTAGATTTTAGATGTGGGATTTAATATTGTCAAATTAAATTCAAATGGGGGATAGAAGTATGGATTTGGATTCAATAATGATAGTGTCCCATGTTGCAAAAATTTGTAAATGGTTCATTGATGGTCATTGTTCTCATAGATGTTCATAGAAACCTTATTGGCTACTAAGTTAGATTTTCTAAAATGTGAATATGGTGCCATCATAGCTTTGACATTAAAGGATGTTACTAACGGGAAGAATGGATGGGGACATGAAGGATGATGGGATTAGGAAAAAAATAGGATTAGAAGGGTGTGTTATATGTTGGATAATATATTGGATGATGGAAGAGGGGTGGTATAATGAAGAAATTAGAAAATTTCAACACACCATTGTGGATGTTGAAGCTTGAGATTAGGATGTAAGTGTTTAGGGGTATGGGATTTTTTATTCTGGAATTCAAGGGTGGGAGTTAGAATTTTTAAGAGGGTTATGCTTATATTTATATGGAGGGATTCATGATTGGGATGGTGAATATGGATCTTTGGATTTAGGGACAAGGTCAACTTTTACAAATACATATTTTGATGCATTTATTCTTTTTATTTGGAACCCACTTTGTTCATGTGCTTCCTTTTGTATTAGTGGGATTTTGTGGCCTTTTTTCTCAATTTGGATTTTGAATATGATTTTAACTTGTTCTTACATGTCGATGTTTTTCAAAATGATGATACTTAGATTATTTTGGGTGCTTTTATTCATAATTTTGCACATCCAAATTGTATCTAAAGATAATGGTAAGTTTTGGGACTTAATTTTTTAGTGCCAAATTTTTCTTGGGTTCTAGTTTCTTTGTGCACTTAGGCCTCACTTTTACCATCACATATCACAAATTTGAGAAACTTTTGTATCAGTCTCCATTAGTCATTTTTTTCCTAAGGTGATATCCTTTTACGTCCTTGATATGCCTATCATGTTTCAAAAGTTATAAAAATCCAAAACAAATTGTGGGGTATTTTTGGGTCATTTCTCTAATTTTGGGTAGGTTGCCAGACTTCCAAAATATTGAGGTTTCCTTTACCTACATGTCTTTCATTCAAACTCTAAAACCTTGAATATTTTCATTAAATTATTATTTTTTCTATAGTTTCAGACATGTGTTTACTAGAGTACCATCTTCTTGGTATCCCCAAAATTTTATCCTTGAAACTTTACAATTTTCATTGAAGTTCATTTATGTGCCATAGTTTTGGACATTTGTTTTCTATACTATCATGTAATACCCACATGTTTGTTTCCTTAACATGGCTTCTTCACCATTATGTTTCTAACTATGTATCAATGGATGCCTAGGTCACGATTGTGCATGTTGCTTTAAGTGCCTATTGGTTTTTAACTTCATTATTGATATTGGTAGTCTATGTTATAACTATTGTTTGCTTGCAATGAGATGCATGTTTGGTTGTGTTCCAAGTTCCTTGTGAGGACTTGATGTATTTTATTACATGTTCTATCTTGAGATGATTGTGATATGCCTTCTATGATAGAATCATATATTTGGCGATTTAATGATCTCAGTGTCTTGCATTTTAATTAATTTTTGTAATTTTATTATTATATGATATATGTAATATTGAACCGCATTGAATGATTTTTATTTTATTTAATGATTATCTATATGTGGAGAAGGTATGCTTGATGTGTTCAAATCAAGTGTGTAGGTACATGTATAGGGTTATTTTCCCACCTAAATATACAAGTCTAGACCATTTCTCCAACAATTTAGTTATATCAAATATCACTTTGGGTTAATGCACGTATGGTAACCCCTATTGTACTTGGTTTGAGCATGATATGGGCCTAGTCTCCCTTATAATTTTGGAATGAATTGGTGTGGTTCTAAACTTTTGTGATGTGAAAAACTCATGATTACAATTGTGTTTTTTATTTTCCTCGTTTCCATGCAATTATATTTGGAAGGTTAAAACATTGAATTTTAAAATGATTCTCTAATGCATTAGGAAGTATGAAAATTGAGAAAATAAAAGAAAGGGAAAAGTTTTGAGTTAATGTAATGCCCTGCCACACAAACCCCAAAGGACACTAAAACATCTAACATTTATGTTTTTTTTTTTTAAAGTAACTAATATGAGATGTAAGTTAACATACTCTAGTAATGAATCCATACATATGCATATCATCTATCCAAGTCCCTTGGGGGCTACACATGACTACATTACTTAACGAATATACTCTAACATCACACGATTCCCATAACGTTGATTAACTAGTTACAAGTGTTCCACTTAATCGTTATATAGAATTAATAATCAATGAGCGTACATTCACGACATTATATAAATGAAAACCATCCTTCACATATATGAGTTTAAAAATAAATATTTTCACAGATACAACACCATTAAGGATTGCATATTGTGTAACAATAACACATAATAATACCAAGTATCTATATACATTTCATGAACAATAAGCATCCCTCAAAGATCATAAAATAAGGTTAGAGATTGCATTCATTACAATTTATAATAATCTAGATTGCATTGTTCAATAATTACATTAATACAAAAGTGTTTCCCAACATGAACGGGAATAAAACAGTAAATAGAATAATACAACTGAAATGTATGAGTACAAAGCATGAAAACTGGTTCCAATCTCTGGTATAACTTTGGAGTCACTGCAATGGATCAACTCTACACATCTTGGTCTTCAACTAGGGACCCAATGGGGTGCATAAAACGTTTCACCCATCCACGTGGACCCGAAGACCCACCCCCCTGTGCTAGGAGTTGACAAGAAAGACCCACAACACATACAATCAAGAAGAAAGACTACAAGACTCAACAAACAAGAGTAACAACAAACACAAGGAAACATCCGCTTCCAAAGGAACAAAAGAAATAAAGGGGGAAACAACAAACATGCAAGGTTTCTAAAGGGTAGAGTGTCATCACATGGCTCGACATGGGTTACCCAATGTGAATCTTCATAAGTTATCGACCCCCATCGTAGGTTACCCTGGTAACCTCAATCGATCCCCGACCCCTATTCTTACACATACAGAATCAACTCACCTTTCATGAAGACAAGGTGGTTGATTTTCCATTCCAGGCCTTCTCATCTCATCTCATGCCTGAACGAGCGTTTGAGCGATGAGAGAGGCATCCATTATCTTTTTATTAGTGTGATAACTACCCATTCCCCCTAATTTATTTATTTAGATTTTCACTTGATTAACTCAACTTCCACACAAGTTACCCAGGATACCACTTAGGGTTCCAACCCTCATGGGAAGCCACTCTCCCTACTAGCAACAAAATTCCATAAACACAAACAGGGTAAGCCAACTTGCACAAAAATATCAAGGCCAAAAATTAAATACAACAATCTTGAGGCATGCACATCTCACGCTAACACTTCATAGTAAAGAAAAACACTTTCAAATGCAAGGCTAAACCCACCAAAACCAAATCGAGCATAAGAGCAATTGTTCACAAGGAGCCAAGAAACAATTATAAAGCATCATTTTCTTTCCCCTCCTCTAGATGCCTAAACCAACTACCCATGAATCTCATGGTCGAGAGTAAATCAGGGAAAATCACAGGTTCTAACACAAAATTTCAACATGAATTCAAAAAAAAAAAGCCTCCTCAAATGAAAAAAAAATCGAAATGAAACCAACAAAATTCAACCTTTAAATGAACGTAGACATTCAATGTATTAATCATAAAGAATAATAACCAACCAATTACATTTTGTTTATTTGTTCATTAAGAAGTCATTTAAACTAACTAAAGAAATTATATAAACATATTTTATAAATAACTCAATACGTATTTACACAAATGAATTACTTTCACTAGCACATTCAAGTGATAGATTATAAAGAACATCTAAATCCTCACTTGCATTTTACCACTACACTCATTATAAAATCGTTTTAAATAATAAAAGAAATTATATGAGCATATTTTAACACCAACAATTACCTTTATCCCAATCATGATTTATAATCATTCCTATGAATAAATTAATATATAAATGTGTTTGATTTTAATTTCTAAATATATTTGATTGCATATTCAATTTTGATAATATAAATTAAATTTTAGTTAACTACTATGTTTAAAAAGTATTCAGTATACTAACATAAAGCACCCAGTTGTATTTAACAACACACATACATATATGCATACATACATACATATATATACATATATATATTAAAAAGAAGATCGAAATCCTACTTCTAGGTGCTAATGCCTTAAGCGAAGAATCAAATCTACAGACCTAAGGGCGTTGGAGTACAAGGAATTCAAGGGTATAACAAAGGCATCGAAAGGCAAACCATTGTGTTGGCCGCTACACCAGGCTGGCAAAACAGCCGCAACTTAGGTCCTCCCAAATACAATACATCCACAAAGCGATTCCAAGTAAGGCTATAAATTTCTATAGTTGATGCTGATCCCAATAAAGCCAAACAGTTGATAAATACTCAATGGCTCAAAAAGCCTAGATCGTATGTTTCTAGATGGCCAAAAGGACTCCTGAGAAGTGACTTCAAAGATGACGTCAAGGATATGATCACATTTCTGAGCAGAGTGAAGGGTTTGCCGGAATCATCCACCTTTCACGATTGGATGTATGAGTACATCAGGATCATAAGGAGGCAGAAGGTGCATATTGACTGGGGTAAACAAATCAGTGATGAGATGCACGAGCAGTTGATTAATGCTCCTTCTACATTGAAGTTCTACATGACTTCTTACCTGGTGTACGCAGCAGCTGTGATGAGACAATTCCCAGGTCTATCTACAAAGGGGAATCGAATGATGGTGCCTGTGTACAGATATTTCTATCAGTTGGAGCTAAAGGAGAGCTTTCATCATTTCAGACGGGTCACTGATGCTTTCTTTGCGCCCTTACTCTTCAACTTTGATCCAGCTTTGGAAAGAAGAAGAGTTTGATGAGGCTTATAAGGTGGTAAGTAAAGTTGGATGTATTTTTCTCCAATTCCCAACGTTTACTTACTTGAGAGTAGGTTGTTACACCGGTTGTCCCTACATGCTACCACGTTATCCTTCGGATAAGTGGGTTCTCATGGAAACATGCAGACAGCTGATGTCAGTGCAGAAAGAACGAAGAAGCAACCACAAGCATGGATTCAAGTTCCCACTGACCATCGGCAGATATACTATCCAAACTGCACAAAAAGCTAAGTCTGTCTATGCTGAGATGCAGATCATGACCATCAAAACCTACAGGGATAGGTTTGATTTTGACTACCGAGATGTTAGAAAGAAGTTTCAAAAAGGTTCACTCATCTGCCATGAGATCGATCATGAGAATTCACACCATTGTGGATTACACCATTGGTCCAGATGAGAAGTTCGTGCAGGAGACTAGGAGGAAATTTGAAGACTTCCGCGCCCAATGCAAAGAGACGTGAAGCGGCCCCCTATTCTCCAGTGTTAGACATTTCCGGTGCATCCCTTTATGCATCTTGTAAATATTTCTCGACATTTTCGAATGTCATTTTGTAAATTGTAATTACACCAAGTCCAAAGATGTAACATTTTCAAAACAAATTACACTTTGACTTTGGTCAAAGTTAGGTGAGATTTCCTAAAATCGCTCACCTAACTCTCCCTGATTTTCTCAATCTCTTTCCTTCTTTTGCTCATCCCTCTTTCTATATAATGTGAGGGATTTTCATTGTAATTTATCTTTTTAGCCTTTTGCAACGAAGTGCTGCCCTTTTGTAAGCAAACTTGTGAAACTTTGCGTTCATGCTTTGTGAATGAGATTCAATCAATAAAGAAAAGGATTGCAAGCCAAACTTTGCGTTGGATTCGATACTTTTGTAAGTTGATCTGATTTGGTAGTGATTAGTTCGAGGAATCTGAAAGACTCTAAGTAGTTGATGTAAACTTTGTGTTACATTCGTTATTTAGATTGCATTGTATTTCTTTTATCATTGGTTGAATGATCTATAAGACTTTGCGCTTATAATCATTCATGCTCTTGCATGTTCTTGTTGGATAATCTATAAGACTTTGTGCTTATAATTATTCATACTCTCGGATACTTTGTCGAAGGATCTACAAGACTTTGTGCTTGTAATCGTTCGTGCCATTAACACTTTTGTTGGATGATCTACAAGACTTTGTGCTTGTAATCGTTCATGCTGTTTGAAGAATTGTTGCGTCTAAGAAGACTTTGTGCTTCTAACGTAGCAAACGGTACGTTTATGCAGATCCAACATTGATAAAGCTACGGAACGACTTTGTGCCTTCGTGAGCTTTCCCTTTTTAATTTATTTGTTTGTTTTTAATTACTTCTGGTATCTCTACGCTTCGCTTTGACGAGATAGAGATATTGGTATTACTGCTAGTTGTTCGTTTCAAGTTATCAAGAATTCAGAACTTCCAACACGTGAAGCATTGTAAACATCTTCTCTGAAAAAAGAGAGAAGGATGAATGTAACACACCCCCTACTCCGTGAATTTCGTGTACATTTTGTAATTACTTGTGTGATTTACTATTGTTTCTCTTAGCAGTAAGAAGGGCGCCTCCCCTTTCCGAGAGAGAGATTCATATCTCACATAGCTGTGGCTGAAGTCCAAGTTGTGTAATCTATCGAAAGTTGATTACATAATTTTCACCCAACAGTTTTTTGGCGACTCTACTGGGGAACCTACATACGCAATCTGAGCCTCACGCTTCGGATTGAAGTAGATAAGTTTCCTTTTTCTTGCTGTTCTTTTGTATATTGTTAACTCTGTAAGACCCTTTGTATTCAGATCTACATTCTGGCGGACCGAATATATACAAGAGGATTGAGGGCTCAAGGAATAACAGATCCACTCTTTGAAGAGTTGTTGCAACGTGACTTTCCATTTACTCTTCCACGAGCAAGGTCACCATTGCAGCGGGCTATAAGCTTCCCTCCACGTAGCCAAAGATCTCCAATCCCAAGTGTTTGGTCAGTTTATCGCAGACGTCCTGTTCAAGCATCCGTTGTGCAACCAGTCATGGCCGCACCACCTGCAGGACCGTGGGGAAATGCTTTTGGTCCCCTCCGTTTGACTCCACCTTTACACGAACTTCCTCGTGTATCCAGGAAGCATCTTCCAAAATTTCAAGGTGATGGCAAACAACACCCCGATGAGCACATATCCGCATTCTACATAGTATGCGGCGTTCTTGGCATTGAGCATGAAGATGTTTCTGTAAGATTGTTCATTGAATCCCTTCAAGGGATTGCAGCCAAATGGTTCTTTACTCTTCCCAATGCTTTCGTCACCAATTGGGCCACTCTTCGCACTAAATTTGAAGAAAGGTTTAAGCCTGCTGAAGATTCGCATGCTCTATTGGCGCAACTCACCACCATGCGTAAAGAAGCTCACGAGCCTATGCGCGAGTTTGTGGTGAAGTTCAATAAGTTGGTGACACGGATCCCCAATGATGCAAAACCAACGGATCACAACCTGAAATGCTTCTTCATTAACACCCAATTACCTAAGGTAAGTTTCTACTTGCGTAGGGAAAATCTTGTTAACGTTGCAGCAGCCCAACAATTGGCTACCAGTCTGGAGGATGACATGATCCTTGCTGGAGAAATCAGGATGGGAACTAACGGAAATAAAAGGATGCAAGCCTCAGGATCTTCAGCATCCAATGCTAGTACTTCCACTGCCAGCTCAAATTTCACAGATCCCATGGTCCAAAGGCTGGCAAATGAAGTTTTGTCTCTCAAGAAGCAAGTGTCAAACAACAACAATGGTAACAACTACAAAGACATCCCTAGGAGGACTTTTCCTAACTATGCTGGCAACAAAAATCAGAATCGTCTCCCAACACCCCCAGGACGTCTTGCTCTTGAAGCCCCGCCTGCTAACAATGCTGCTGGGTACTATGAGACTGAACAAGATGATTATGCTCAGCCTGAATAAATGTCGATCTCTTCCAAGAAGAAGAAATTGAATCGGCTGGCGACTCCAAGATCAGCTATTTGCAAATGATGGAAGAAGAAGAAGAAGAAGACTTGGTGACTGACACTTACGCTGTTTTTACTCGGCATCAACAAAGTGAACTTGACAAAGCTCAAGCTGCCGGTGTCCCAGAAAAAGAAAAGCCACCCATAACGATTGCCAAAAGAGGATCTCCCCTCCCTTGGCAACCTAAGAAAGTAGCAAATCCACAAGTAAGTGCACCCTGTTCTTCTTCGTCAACTCCCATTGTTCCTAAAGCTAATCCTCCCGTTCCAAAGACCAGTGTGCCTTTCGTGAAACCAATTAGCGAAGTTACAGCTTCCAACCTACAAAGTTCTTTCCAGGCTTTCGACATCATTGACCATGCCAAGAAAACCAAGGTTCAAATGTTCGAGGCTGAATACCTCAAAGCCAACCCCGACCAATTTGACAGGCTTGTCAAGTTCGTAAATGATAAAAAGATCTCCCCAAGTCGGGATACTCCTCCTGACATCCCAGTTACTCCTAAACCCAAAGTATCACAGAGTAACCTCGTATCTAACCCTCCAACTGCTTCTGGACGCATTGATCCATTTTTCATCTCCCTACTTGTAAATGGTTTCAAGCTGAGTAACTGTGTCATAGACTCTGGTGCGTCTGACAATGTAATGCCCGCCAAGGTAGCTACTGCGTTAGGCCTTGAAATGACCAAAACCTTCAGCCGTTGCTTTTCCATGGAGAATAAGCAAGTGCCATTGATCGGTCAGATCAAAGATGCCCAATATGCATTCGCCGCATACCCGGAGAAGAAGATAAAAATGACGGTCCTCGTGGCCGATGTACCAGCTTCCTACGGTATACTCCTCGGACGCAATTTCTGCAAAGATGTTGGAGGAGAACTAAGTATGGATATGTCTGAAGCAAGAATACCAGTAAAAGGTGTGATGCAAAAGCTGATTCCTGAAAAGGAATCAAAGTTTTCGGTTGTTGAGTCCAATGATCCCAGAGCTCAGATTTTGTTCGAATCATCAGGCGTGGGAACTTACTACCTACAAACAAATGAGGTAGGAGAATCCTCAACTCAAAATGAGCTAGAAAAAGATGATACTTCGTCAACTTCAGATGAAACGTCATCAGGAGATTTGTCCATCTCCGACCATGAATCTTCGTCAGAGGATGAAGTTTTGGATTTTGACACTGTTCCAGTTGGTGATTCCAACGGTGTTTGGCTGTTCAAGTTCGATGGTAGTTGCTCTTCGACCGGTTCTGGAGCAGGAATGGTTTTCATTTCGCCATCAGGAAAGTTTTTCCCTTTCTCCTTCAAGCTGCAGTTTGATAACACCAATAACACCGCCGAGTATGAAGCCCTGTTACTGGGAATGCAAGTTGCGTTGAAAAAAGGTATAAAAAATCTTCATGCGCAAGGTGATGCCGAGTTGATAGTATGTCAAGTGAGAAATCTCTATCAAACAAAGAATGAGAGACTCAGGCATTATCGTAATCTAGTATGGGATTCCATTGAGGACTTCGAGGCTTTTGATATCTCCGTTGTTTGCAGAGAATACAATACTAGAGCTGATTCCCTTGCAATCTCTGCCATGCTCCTGGTACCACACAAAGACTTTCAAGGTTCTACCTACACGATAGAGTTGGTTTTCCGCCCAAGTGTACCTGACAATTCAGAAAACTGGCAGATTTTCAACGATGACCATCAAATTATCGCCTTTCTTGAGAAAGTGGAGAATTTCGATGAGTTGTACTTTGAGGGCAGCGATTCTCCACTTCAAGAATCTGTGTCCGATCTAGATCCTGTTACAGGTGAGGAATATCTACAACTCAAAGGGAATAAGATCCCTAAAGGATTGGTATCCTTGGAGAAACTTTTTGATAAGCATGATCGCCATGTAAAGAAACAACTCTCAGATTCTGACTCATCTAATGAGGTTGAACAGATAAATTTGGGAACTGAGGCCGATCCTAAGATGGTCAACATTGGCAAATGTTGCACGACCGAAGAAAGAAGATAGTTTACTCAGCTACTGCAGGAGTACATTGACGTCTTGGCATATTCATATGATGATCTAAAGTCATTTCGGCCCAAGGAAGTGCAACATGACATTCCTCTCAAGGTTGGTGCTTTACCTTATAAACAAAAGTAGAGGCAGTACAATCCCAAGATTTTTGGAACGATTTTAGCTGAAGTTCAAAAGATACTGAATGCGCGGATAATATTCCCTATCCATCATTCAACATGGATAGCCAATATCGTCCCCGTTCGTAAGAAGAATGGTGAAATCCGCATTTGTGTAGATTTCAAAAATCTAAATCAATTGTCTCTCAAAGACAATTACCCACTTCCAGTGATGGATCAAGTTCTACAAAATGTAACTGGATCTGAGATGCTGTCTATGCTAGACGGATTTTCCAGTTACAATCAAATTGAAGTGAATTCAAGCAATCAACACAAAACCGCTTTCACAACGCCTTGGGGAACCTTTGCGTATCGTAGGATGCCGTTTGGTTTGATCAACGCCGGCGCCACATTCCAACGTGCCATGGATCTTGCTTTCTGTGACGTAATGGGTAAGTTCATTATGGTGTACCTTGACGATCTTACGGTGTTCTCCAAGCAACGCCATGAGCATTTCTATCATTTGAGACAAACTCTGGAGAGGTGCCGTCAGCACGGCATTTCCCTCAATCCCAAAAAGTCAACTTTTGGGGTGACAGAAGGTAAACTTCTTGGTCACGTAGTATCTGCTGAAGGAATCAAGATTGACTCAGAAAGAGTCAATGGAATCAAGTCCCTCGCTTTGTCGTCAAGCAAGAAAGTCGTTCATTCCTTTTTCGGCAAGGTAAACTTCTTGAGAAGGTTCCTTCCAGACTTTGCTGAAAAGACCCGTCACATTGTGAACATGATGAAGGGTAACGCCACGTTTCATTGGATGGCAGAAGGAAAAGCAGCGTTCGATGACATCAAGGAGGCCATTGCTCATGCGCCTGTATTGGTTTGCCCTAATTACACCAAGGAGTTTGTGATGTACAGTTATGCTTCCGAGCATACGCTATCAGCAATCTTGGTGCAGGAAAATGATGAGGGTTTTGAATCCCCTATTGCATTCATGAGTTGCCCTCTAAAGAATTACGAGTTGAAATATTCTCAAATGGAAAAGCATGCTTTTGCAATTGTAAAAGCCGTCAAGCATTTCCGGTTCTACATTCTGGGTAGTCATGTCAAAGTCCTTGTTCCAGATTTGACTGTCAAGTCTATCCTCACACAACAGGAATTTGGAACGAAAAGAGGAAACTGGATTGCCAAGATTCAGGAATATGATCTAGAGATAAAGCCTACTAAGCTGATACGTGGACGTGGCCTTTGTCAGCTCATTGCAGAAAACAATCCAGGTGAGGAAATTTCAGAAGATGAGGAGGTCTCAGATGAAGAGGTTGATCCCAGTACACTTCCTATGGTACTATTCGTTAGCACCACTGATGAATGGTTTTCCAACATAGCTCACTTCCTGACATATGGAGAATGTCCTAACCACTTAACTCCGAAAGAAAAGAGGACCGTCAAGCTAAAGTCAGCTAGTTTCGTCTTGTGGGATAGCGGCTTGTATAAGCGTGCGATGGATGGAACATTTCTCAGGTGTGTTGATAAAGAGCAACAACAAAAGTTGCTGAAATCTTACCATGATTTGGCATGTGGTGGGCATTTCTCAGCGCCAGTAACCGCTCACAAAATCCTGAGAGCAAAGTATTACTGGCCTACACTCTTTCAGGACACGTACTCTTGGGTGCGTAAGTGTGAATTGTGCCAACAGTTTGTTGGCCGTCCAAAATTGGCATCTTTGCCGTTAAAACCTGTCGTGATTGATGAACCTTTCCAACAATGGGGCATTGATTTCATAGGTGCAGTGAATCCATCGTCAAGTGCTGGACATGTCTATGTTTTGACGGCTACAGACTATTTCACCAAATGGGTGGAAGCAATACCTACCAAGCGTGCTACTTCGGAAGTAGTGTGCAATTTCTTAAAAGAAAATATTATTTCCAGGTTCGGTGTGCCGAACAAGATTGTTGCGGACAACGCTTCTGCTTTCTCATCAAATGAGATCACGGAGTTTTGTTTCGAGCATGGTATCACTTTGTCACATTCTTCCGACTATTATCCGCAGGGTAATGGTCAAGCGGAATCTAGTAACAAGAATCTGGTAACTATAATCCGCAAGCTGGTGGACGAGAATCAACGTTTGTGGCACAAGGCTTTGTTTGACGCTTTGTGGGCAGACAGAATAACTCCGAAGCGAGCTATCGGCATGTCTCCTTTTCAGCTCTTGTACGGATTGAATGCCGAGATTCCTATAACTTTGGAACTACCAGCCCTCAAGTTGGCTAAGGCCATTGAGGATGAGACGTTTGACAATTCTGTCGACAAGCGCATCATGTATCTCTCCGAATTGGAAGAGAATCGAGTTCAGGTGGCTGACCGCATTGCGGAACACCAGGATCAAGTGAAGAAGCTGTTCGACAAGAAGGCCAAGTCTCGAGAATTTCAAGTTGGTGACCTCGTCCTCCTATGGGACAAACGAAGAGAGCCAAAAGGTATGCACGGGAAATTTGATTCACTATGGACTGGACCTTTCCAAATACATCAGTTGCATGGTGAAAATAGTTTCTTGTTAGCATACGGAGATGGGACGCCATTTGCCCTTCCTCACAGTGGGCAACATCTCAAGCACTTTATGCAGTAAAGAAGTCGGCGTTGGTATGTAAATACTTTTTATTTTTTAAGTCCTTTTGAGTCTTTGCGTTTTGTTTTTGTTTGTCGTCGTCGTCGCCTGACTCCAAGCCCAATGGATGGATAAAGGCACTTGAATTCTGGATTTCTTCTCCCTTCGTTCTTTTCTAAAGAACAACCGAAGGAAGATCCCCAGCAGGAGCCAAGCTGTTATCACGGAATCTAGCAGCGCTCGTTCCACGGATAACCCCCCTACGAAACTTGTCCGTTTCCTAGGATTCGTGAAGTTCAAGTACGCATAACAGAGTGATTTTCAAGCCACCTTGAAATGCATTCCCAAGTCTCGAATAGTCAATTCGAGCATTCCCCCTTGTTCACCTCGCAAAGACCTTCGAAACGAGATCTTTCGCGACGTTTCACTGTTCGTACTTTGCAAATTGCAAAAAATGCAGTAGCACTGAAAAAGTGCGCTCCTGCAGGGAAATTCCAAAAATTTGGCTAAGTCTGGAAATGTAATGGCGCTAAAATTTAGCGCCCCTACATGCAGTGAATTTCCAAAAAATGTAAGGGCACTAAATTTTAGCGCCATTACATTTTCTTTCGACACTTAAACTTTTTTCATGCCTCTGGCACGTTTCTTCACGTTTTCGCGTTTTTCGTCAATCGTGCCACTTTTCGTGCCTAAATTTATTGCACGACTTGAGTTAGGTTTTTAATTTTCATTTGCAATTAAGTGAATGAGTTCGCCATTTTATTGTTTGCTTTTCATTTTGTCCTCTTTTCTCTCTTGCTGGGCGAATTGCACTTAAACTGCAAATCACGTTTTTTGGAGTTTCGCCATTCTTCTTTTCAACAAGCTTCGCGTTTTGCCCTGGTAAGACTTTCATTTGGTTTTGTCTTTTCATTTGTATATGTCCATGATTAGCATACGCGTTTTTGTTTCTTACATTCACGTCTTTCATTATATTCGTTTTTGTTCTTTCCATTCACGTCCTCCCTTCTTCATTCGCGTTTTTCTTCTCCTTCATACGCGATGGAACCCTCATTCATTATTTTAAATGCATCTTTCTCCTCTGTGCGTGTTCATTTCGATGCTCATTCCTTCTTTTCATTTCTATTTTCTCACCCTACACATTCGCGTTTATTTCTTCCCATACGCGTTTCTTCCCTTATCTTTCATACGCATTTCTTTCTACCTTTCTCCTCTGTGCGCATTATCACTTGATAACTTCTATCTACCCGCCATGTTCGTGTTGAGATATCTTTGTCAAAAGTTCTTCATTCGTTTTGGTAAACATTGGAAAGATTCGCCATTGTGAAAAAGAATTCCTTTGACCTTTGAATGAAAATGTAATAGGATGGAGATGATTTCGAAAGCTTTCAAAGTTAACCAAACATTGCCTTTGCTAAAGCTCAAGCGCCTTCGCCATTCCTCACTGCATTTACATCTTCAAAAAATTGCCAAAATTGCAAAAGCGCTAAAATTAAGCGCCATGACATTTCAAAGTTAACCAAAATTGCCTAACACTGGAAAGTGTAAGGGCACTAAAATTTAGCGCCCTTACACCAAAAGAAATTTTTCTCAGAATGTAAGGGCGCTGAATTTTAGCGCCCTTACACTTTTTTCAGTCTTTTCCTAGATCTTTCCAAATGAACTTCATTTTTGACCAGTGCATTCCTGAGCTTCATTTTTCTGCATTCGTGCATCGTTTTGCGTGCTTCACCATCCGCTCCATGCTTTTCTGCCCTCATGCTCATTTCACGCTTTCCTATGTCCCCTAACAATTGGTGTTTGTTCTGGCTAGACAGATTGCAGTCTACTCTCAAAGATCGTCAAGTCAAGAGTGCTCAATGTTCCAGTTTCTTTTGATGACTGCTACGAAGCCTCCTTCTTCTTCGAAAGCAAAAAGCAAGATGAAGTACAAATATCAAGGTGTTTATCCACCAACTATGGTGCTTTCGAAAGTTGAAGAAATAAAGGATACAGAAGTTGGCCATCAAGACTTGGTTGACTTCGCAAAGTTGACAGAGACGAAGCCTCTCCCTGATTCAATGAGGGCAATCATACACAGCAATCTCCACTTGGTGGCAATGTTCCCCACAGTTGCGCATAATACTGAGTTTGTTCTTCAAGTTGCGTCTCATTACATCCAAGAAAGCAGAAGTGTGATCGACTCTTCCGGGCACGAGATTCTGAGACTCGACCCCAATTTCTTTGACATCGTCTTCAAGGTTCCTCACATGGAGAAATATATTGACATTTCTATATCAAAAGCACAGGAGATCTTTGATGCTGATCCCAATAAAGCCAAACAGTTGATAAATACTCAATGGCTCAAAAAGCCTAGATCGTCTGTTTCTAGATGGCCGAAAGGACTCCTGAGAAGTGACTTCAAAGATGACGTCAAGGATATGATCACATTTCTGAGCAGAGTGAAGGGTTTGCCGGAATCATCCACCTTTCACGATTGGATGTATGAGTACATCAGGATCATAAGGAGGCAGAAGGTGCATATTGACTGGGGTAAACAAATCAGTGATGAGATGCACGAGCAGTTGATTAATGCTCCTTCTACATTGAAGTTCTACATGACTTCTTACCTGGTGTACGCAGCAGCTGTGATGAGACAATTCCCAGGTCTATCTACAAAGGGGAATCGAATGATGGTGCCTGTGTACAGATATTTCTATCAGTTGGAGCTAAAGGAGAGTTTTCATCATTTCAGACGGGTCACTGATGCTTTCTTTGCGCCCTTACTCTTCAACTTTGATCCAGCTTTGGAAAGAAGAAGAGTGTCTGATGAGGCTTATAAGGTGGTAAATAAAGTTGGATGTAGTTTTCTCCAATTCCCAATGTTTACTTACTTGAGAGTAGGTTGTTACACCGGTTGTCCCTACATGCTACCATGTTATCCTTCGAATAAGTGGGTTCTCATGGAAACATGCAGATAGCTGATGTCAGTGCAGAAAGAACGAAGAAGCAACCACAAGCATGGATTCAAGTTCCCACTGACCATCGGCAGATATACTATCCAAACTGCACAAAAAGCTAAGTCTGTCTATGCTGAGATGCAGATCATGACCATCAAAACCTACAGGTATAGGTTTGATTTTGACTCTGAGATGTCAGAAAGAAGTTGCAAAAGGTCACCAACACAGGTACCGTTTTGAAGACATCTGGGCAGATTGCAGAGATGAAGAAGCCATTAGCAAAATGGACTATTGCAGATTGACAGTTCAACAAATTAGAGATCTTGGTATCGCTGACCTACCAGAGGATTTTGAGGATCCAGGTGATATCATGAACGCTGTCTATGATGAGCAAGGCATTGCTAAGAGGCCGTTGCCTGCAATACAGTGGTCTAGAAAAGAGGTCACCAGCATGAGAGAAAGGCTGAGACCAATCCTAGCCAACACAGAAGAATGGTTACACAAACATGGTCATACAATGAAAAGTTTCAGGACAGACTCAGAAGGAGAAGAGTCCGAGGCAGAAGCACGCCAACAGCAAGAACTCCGCGACAAAAACAAATCAGCGGCCATTCCCACTTCTTCACGGAGAGGGCCTAGGATCAAGTTCACTGTTGGTAAGAAAGATACCCAGGCTGTCCAAGAGACAGAGAAGACGAAATCTCATCCATCTCGCTCTAAGGGTAAAAAGCCCATCTCAGAGGAGATAGATTCCGATGAAGAAGATACTTCAAGCGACCAATCCACTGAAGATGAAGATTCAGCAGAAGTAGACTCCGATGCCGAAGAGGTTTCTAAAAGCGGGCAAGTGTTTGATGAAGATTCTGAAGAAGGATCTGAAGGTGACTTCGAAGGTGAGCCAGATTCGGAGAGACAAGAGGGTGATCAATAGGAACTCGAGCATGATGAAGAAATAACTACTTCTCCTCCCGAGAATGTAGTTGAGGAAATCCACAGAACATCATCGCCCGTGACTTCAAACATTCCTCATACCCCTCTTGAGTCAAGAACTCCTCCACCTCCTGTTCCCTCGTCACCTATTCCTACCACAAGCATTCCTGCAGCCGAGATATCCCCTATCCCTGCAGCATCAACCCAGCTTGATACTCCTTCAAATAAGCATCCATACGGTTGATATACTGTCAAGCCCACCATCGTCCATTCCTAGCTTGTCTTCACCAACGTATGATATCACTTCGAGAATGAATTCAATCGTTTCATGAATGAGTCAATGCGTGATCAGCCTAACAATGTGTCAACTACAGGAGCGATGATGACAAACACTTCTCCAATTGTCACGATACCAATGGTGAGTTGGATGTGACAATAACTTCGTGGTAATGGCGACTGACTTGACAAAATCCAGAAGTTCACACTTCTTTTCTTCCTCCTTGGCTAATATCTCAAGTGTCGGCGTAAAAAGCAAATGATTTCTCCAGAGGAGCTCGACCTTGAAGAGATAGTTCTTCCAAAGGCCAAAGGGAAGAAGAAGGAAAAAGTATACTCGAGGCTGAATGTTGATAAGTCTGGCCACAAGTATGCTGGAATTGGCATACCACCGAATCAAGAAGGTGATGTCAATATGGAGGACTACCACAGTAACAAAGGTCCAGCTTGGCAAGGTTACCAACGAAAGTGCAAAAGCCGATGCGCAAGTCACTTTGGATATCTTGGCAGGAAGGCTAGACAAAGTTGAGCAATCTCGTAACATGTACAAATAGAGGGCAGAGCATTATGCCACTGTTGTAAAGAGACTTGCCGGTTCTCCAAGTAATGCACAACCGCTGACAGTGGTAAGTATTGAAGACCCAGCTATCAAGAAAGCTGAGAAATTCGCCTCCAAAGGCAGGGTGTTGTATGACTTTGTTGAAAAGATCACTCAACACCGATCTCGATAATCTTTGGTGTGGGATGAGAAAACCATGTTGTTAAGCCACCACAGAGCTGATAAAGAAAAGATACTTTCCCAGGAGCGAGAGACATGGAAAAATGCCTGTTGTCATGGTCGGAAATGAAACAGGTAAAGCTCAGCAAATTGGTGGAGGTTGGGGTAATTCCGACAAAGAAAAGTTTGTAGAGGTAAAAGAATCACTGAAACACAGGATTCAAGTGGTTCAATCCCTCATTGAAGATCTTCACCAAGTACAGGAAGATGTCGACGGGCATCGCAACATTCTTGACAAAAGTATCAGAGAGTTGCCTGGTCAACTTCTTGAGGACAATCGTATCTTCCTACCGGCCACAGAAATATCCCTGATCTTCAAGGAAGCCATCACGAATTTGATCGACAGTTCAGACTTCTCAGAAGCTTCGCTGAACATCATTTGTGATACAAGGCTCACATTGGACAACCTGAAGACGCATCTTGATAGGTGCAAAAAGGTTCACTCATCTGCCATGAGATCGATCACGAGAATTCACACCATTGTGGATTACACCATTGGTCCAGATGAGAAGTTCGTGCAGGAGACTAGGAGGAAATTTGAAGACTTCGCGCCCAATGCAAAGAGACGTGAAGCGGCCCCCTATTCTCCAGTGTTAGACATTTCCGGTGCATCCCTTTATGCATCTTGTAAATATTTCTCGACATTTTCGAATGTCATTTTGTAAATTGTAATTACACCAAGTCCAAAGATGTAACATTTTCAAAACAAATTACACTTTGACTTTGGTCAAAGTTAGGTGAGATTTCCTAAAATCGCTCACCTAACTCTCCCTGATTTTCTCAATCTCTTTCCTTCTTTTGCTCATCCCTCTTTCTATATAATGTGAGGGATTTTCATTGTAATTTATCTTTTAGCCTTTTGCAACGAAGTGCTGCCCTTTTGTAAGAAAACTTGTGAAACTTTGCGTTCATGCTTTGTGAATGAGATTCAATCAATAAAGAAAAGGATTGCAAGCCAAACTTTGCGTTGGATTCGATACTTTTGTAAGTTGATCTGATTTGGTAGTGATTAGTTCGAGGAATCTGAAAGACTCTAAGTAGTTGATGTAAACTTTGTGTTACATTCGTTATTTAGATTGCATTGTATTTCTTTTATCATTGGTTGAATGATCTATAAGACTTTGCGCTTATAATCATTCATGCTCTTGCATGTTCTTGTTGGATAATCTATAAGACTTTGTGCTTATAATTATTCATACTCTCGGATACTTTGTCGAAGGATCTACAAGACTTTGTGCTTGTAATCGTTCGTGCCATTAACACTTTTGTTGGATGATCTACAAGACTTTGTGCTTGTAATCATTCATGCTGTTTGAAGAATTGTTGCATCTAAGAAGACTTTGTGCTTCTAACGTAGCAAACGGTACGTTTATGCAGATCCAACATTGATAAAGCTACGGAACGACTTTGTGCCTTTCGTGAGCTTTCCCTTTTTAATTTATTTGTTTGTTGTTAATTACTTCTGGTATCTCTACGCTTCGCTTTGACGAGATAGAGATATTGGTATTACTGCTAGTTGTTCATTTCAAGTTATCAAGAATTCAGAACTTCCAACACGTGAAGCATTGTAAACATCTTCTCTGAAAAAGGAGAGAAGGATAAATGTAACACACCCCCCCTACTCCGTGAATTTCGTGTACATTTTGTAATTACTTGTGTGATTTACTATTGTTTCTCTTAGCAGTAAGAAGGGCGCCTCCCCTTTCCGAGAGGATAGACTCATATCTCACATAGCTGTGGCTGAAGTCCAAGTTGTGTAATCTATCGAAAGCTGATTACATAATTTTCACCCAACATGTTCATTAAGAAGTCATTTAAACTAACTAAAGAAATTATATAAACATATTTTTATAAATAACTCAATACGTATTTACACAAATGAATTACTTTCACTAGCACATTCAAGTGATAGATTATAAAGAACATCTAAATCCTCACTTGCATTTTACCATTACACTCATTATAAAATCGTTTTAAATAATAAAAGAAATTATATGAACATATTTTAACACCAACAATTACCTTTATCCCAATCACGATTTATAATCATTCCTATGAATAAATTAATATATATATGTGTTTGATTTTAATTTCTAAATATATTTGATTGCATATTCAATTTTGATAATATAAATTAAATTTTAGTTAACTACTGTGTTTAAAAAGTATTCAGTATACTAACATAAAGCACCCGGTTGTATTTAACAACACACATACATATATGCATACATACATACATATATATACATATATATATTAAAAAGAAGATCGAAATCCTACTTCTAGGCGCTAATGCCTTAAGCGAAGAATTAAATCTACAGACCTAAGGGCGTTGGAGTACAAGGAATTCAAGGGTCTAACAAAGGCATCGAAAGGCAAACCATTGTGTTGGCCGCTACACCAGGCTGGCAAAACAGCCGCAACTTAGGTCCTCCCAAATACAATACATCCACAAAGCGATTCCAAGTAAGGCTATAAATTTCTCACACCAGCAGGTAAGAAGGAAACGCCCCCAGAGGCACAATGAACTCCAAAAAGGAAATGAATGAACCCCTCAGATCGGCTGTCTCAACTATTCCTAACCGCTATGGGACGCTTTGCATATGCAGAGAATTCTATCTCTTATAATAGGGTTGAATCTTCCAATTATACATGGCAGCAAAGACACAAAAGCATAATAGAACCGATGACCATGGTTTTCAGCACATACCAGATCCCTCAAGCAAAAGAAATGAAGATACAAAAATTATCTTCCCTCTATTGATAATTCATGAAGGCGACTTCCCAAATAAAGACTAGATTTTAGAAGAATGGTAGCTACGCCTTTTAAATCGGCTGCCCACACCCACACAAAACACTACAGAGCATGTTTTAGAAACATCACCACGCTGGGAGCAAAGTTAATCTGACACTCTAATAGAGGCAAAAGGACTGAGTGCATAGCCCAAGCGCTGGACTCCCCACATGGTTCGCTTGAAAGCCAAATCTCACAATGATATGAAAAAAACAACGAACCTACCTTGTCTATAAAGGCATTAATACCAACAATTATGAGTGCAGTAGAACACATCAATCGGTGTAAGGGAAACAATAGCAAGGTGAGGACGGAGGAAGAACGAATCCATCATCTATCCAAGCTGCGATATTCTTGTGAAGGATAAATGGTGGTGCTAAAAGAAATAACTGAAACTAAGCGTTGATGCCAACAAAGGGAGAAACAAATTCGTTTAAGAAAGATAACCAGTGGCTAATGAGGCAAAACTCGCATGAAGCGAATGCATAAGACAAGGAATCGAACCCTACTCTATGTCGATTCCTCTAAGTGTGCACAAACAAAGACAGGCTAACACATGGTTTAAGAGCCACGAAGATTCATAAAATCGGATTCTCAATCAATGGTTGAAGGACGAGTAAAAAGAGCGACAGCACGGTAGAATTTGAAACAAGCGGTGGCTGAAACACGTGTTGGAAAAGCTAAATGAAACAAACTGAAATATAAGACTTAAAATAAACTAAACAGTAAGCTTCTGAAAGAACGGTTCAATTGATGGAGTAGACTAAAACAATCGTTTTTCAGACAACAGGCAGAAGAGGATTTGCTTTCATAAACGAAAAATGCAAAACAAAATCAAATAAAACACTAACCTAGATTTCTACGCTTGAAAATTTGAGAAAATGTGTTGAAGTTCACTTATTTCGCAGCTACCAATCCTTCCTCCAGAATACGATCGCTTTCAAAGAACAATTTTCGATCCCTGTATTCTTTTCAAACTAATTTGCAGAGCCAAAATTTCTTTTCGAGAACAAAATTAACTCCTCCCCCATTTTTTTCCAAAACCAGCACTATAAAACCAGGGAAGAGTTTTGGAAAACAAAAATCAACATTAAAAGCAAGTTTCAGATTTGAAATTCAGTTTGGAGTCGTGTATGCAGTATGTGCATGCACCCCATTTTTTTCCCATCTTTTTCTATTTTCTCTTGCTTTAACATCAATTCAAAAATCTTATCTTCAAGATTTATTTAAAATCACATTGTTTTACCATATTTAACCGATTATCCTTTCATGATAATAAATTATTAAAATATAATTTAAAACAATACTTTTTTTATCAAAACAATTCAATCAAATTATTTAATAATAAAACATTTACTTTTTAACAAAACAATTTATTTTAATCATTTATTACAAACCATATCATTTATATTTCATAAAATTAATTTATTTAATTATCATTTTAATTTCCAAATTTATTTAATTTACTTAGTAAATCAATTTTAATTTAATTAATTGATTTAAACAAAGCCATATAAAACTATTAAGTTTTTCACCTAATTCAATCACACAATAAACAACGAGAATATATGACATCGCAAATAAACAACTTACTTGAATGTTCAGGGAGGCCAATAGGGAGGGGCACTACAGTTAAATACTAGAAGTGTTTAAATTATTGAAATTTATTTTATTATGTTCAAAACATATTTTATTATTTGGAAAAGATAGTTGAAATATTTAAATTGTCTATAAAGAAATTAAATTGAATTATTTTATAAGAATTTTGGGAAGTGAGATATGACTTAGAAATTAAATTCCTTTGTGAAATGAAAATAAGAAATATAAATAAAAAAAGTGAATGAAAATAGAAAAAGAAAAAGGAACAAAAGGAAAGAGTTTTGGTCTACTTTTTATTCTTCTCATTTTGAGCAGTTTTTTCTCTCCCAAACCCTCTCCTTCTCAAAATTGTAAATTAGAGAAATTTCTTGGTGTAGACACCCTAAATTAACTCCTCATTCCATAATTAATTATAGTTTAGTTCATAATTAATTAAAATAAATATTTAATTAATTATTACTTTTATTTTTCCTAATTAATCAAATTATTTATTTGATTAATTTTCCTCCATCACCACATTTTATTAATTATTTATTCCTCAAAGGTTAATTAATTAATTTTAATTCAACCTTAGTATTTATTTTCTTAAGTCCCCTAACCCAAATTAAGTAAAATAATCTCAATTAAATTAAGTAATCCTTGATTAATTAACTTAATCCACCTCCTAATCTTCACTGACATATCTTCTAATTTTTAATTCCTCCCACTTCGCCAAACTTGTAGACATGTGACATGTGTCCTCCAAGCCCTCTTAAAGGCTTACATGCACATGTCACTTTCTCTAGATCTCTAAGTCATCATTTAACCTCCCTTTCTATTGGATTCTCAAACATGTGCTAGATCTTCTTCCTCATGAAGCCACCCTACACTTTCCTTTTCTTCACACATGTCACACTTCCAAGCCTACATCTCTTACACTAATGCAAACTGAAACTTGAAAGTCTTATTATACTATCAATTTTTTGCAGCCAACTTTATTTACATTGACAATTTCATTTGTCAATTAAGAAATATATAATTCAACATTATGCTAAATGATGGTGACAAATTCGATTATCTCCAATCCATTCAGATTTCACAAGCATACCACTTCCAATTAGATTCAAATTAAAAGACAACTTAATTATTTTTTACTTAATTCTTGTTCCATTGGCTATAGGCAATGAAATAATCTACAAACCTCATTATTTCAAATATAAAAAATTCTATGTTTTTATGCTCTAGAACTTTTTTCATTAATATTTCACTTGTTTTTCCTGCATTGTGACTCCTCTCTGCACTTTTATCCCAGTTGCTCTGTAAAAGACTTTTACCTAGAAAAATTCTCCTCTTTCTAACTGCCTCGACCTCTCATTATTTGTCTCATCTGCATACTAGTGCTATCTCTCCTACTGGACAATTCCAATCTTCATTATACATATTATTGTTATGAGTTATTTATTTTCTTCTACCTGCAATTGGAAACTATGTGGTATTATTTATATTATTTTGTGAGGCCCATCATCAGTTGGACTTGTGGACCTTATGTTTTGTTGTTATTTGCATGACCATGCTTGGATACATTACACTTTACCCTACATTTTATGATGGATGATTATGAACATTAAACTTAATTGTTATTGTGCGTGTTCGATTAGTTACTTTATGTCCAGATTGAAGTTTTATAATTATGCTAGTTGATTACACTTACATCTTGAATGCTATGGGAATTGAAAGAATATGTTTAGAATATAATATGTGAAATCGATTTAATCAAGTGATTTTTTGAATTACCATGCATTGTGATGCATATATGATGTTATGTGATTAAAAGCAAATGATTGAACTTCTATGCAAGTAATTATGAACATGGATAAATGGTGGGGAAGTGACATTGTTTTGAATTGTAACAATATATTGTTTAGATTTTTTATGGAAAATGTGAAAAATGAATATGTTATATGTATACTGAATGTGACAAGCATGTATGTGTAGTATGCGTCACCATATTATGTGCTTTGATTTAATTGCATTGACGGTTGGACTAATATTTATGTGGAGTGTGTAGGTTAACATTCCATAGCCATAGGAATAGGAGGAAACCAAAAAGACCTTTATGTTTACCATGTAAAGCGTGACTCAACCCATATGGAGGGGCTAGAGTCTTATATTGTTGTGTTAAATGTTATGTATTTTATGATGTGTGTAGTGCCTCTCCATGATTCACCCTATCAGTATTGATTGTATGATGGTTGGTCATCAGTATTGTTGCAGTCTTACATGTTGAATTTGCCTTATGGTTAGGTATTGATTGGTGGTTAGTCTATTTGATTTAAATTTGGTTGAGTAATGTTTCTAATTAATTACCGTATTAAAATAGAATTATTATGTTAAAAGGTATTATGATAAGTAAAAATAAATGCCGTTTTTGGTTAATTGATTTATTAAATAATTTATCAAGTAAAAGTATTTTGATAATACATATAAATATATTTATTAGTAATTTTGGTGTGTAATGTAATATTAAAAAAAATTAAAGTGAAATAAAATAAAATAAAATGGATGGAGTGTTTTAAATAGTAAAAGCAATATAAAGATGGAAAGATTTTTATGCAAGTGCATGCGCAACTTTGAAACCGATTGTCAAGAAACTGATCGTTTTATTGGAGATTTTTTGAGTTTAAATAAATTAAAAGGTGGGAAAATAATATAATATAATATAAAATATTAAATCGTAAGGAGATAATGGATAATTAGCAAAAACAAGTAAAAAGTTAGAAAAATAATTGTTCAGAGCACATGCGTGACTTCGAACTGCTTGTCGTTTGGAAACTTGTTAGTTTGCGAGATTTTTATTTGATTTTTGTGTTCGAAAATATTACAATTTCTTTTGGGGAAAAATAATAATAATTATGATTTTGGTGTGAAGAGGGGGATCATGGGTTTTGTTTTCAAACAGAGAACTTGGTTTGCAAGGAAAAATTTGTAGAATAACGACATTCCATTGTTGTCTATCATGAATGTTGTTTTTGAAATTCTGGATTGGGGGTTTCAGATAAGTTGAAAATTGTAGCAAAGAATTGATTTCAGTTTCAAGTGCGACCTTACCAACGTTTTTATATAGGTTGGTTTCGTCTCTATTCTTGTTTTGTTTATCCATTCAATGCAATAGGAGTTTTTTCTCTCTATTGTTGAAAATGATTGCTTTTCCGTTGAATTTGTTTCTAAATGCTTCTTAAATTTTAAGATTTCAATTGCCTCCTTGCAAAATCTATCATGTTCTTATTCTGTAAACTTGATCTTAAGATGGTGTCAAATTTGTTCTTCATGTTGTTTGTCATGGGTTGAAAGTTTCTGAAGCCTTTTCAATAAACTATTGGTGTGCTTCTTTATACCTACTATTTGAATTTTCTTGTTTCTTAAGTCAATTTGAAACCCCTTAGTGTAGTTCGTTTCACTCTCACCCATGGACCTCTCATTCTTCCAAGTTGTTGCTTGTAGAATCTGTCTACTCATGCCCTTTGATTTGTTTTGTATTTCATATTTTTGGCTGAGCTTGATATTGATCAGATTCAATTTCATTAGCAATGGATTTAATTTAAGTCTGAAACTCATTTGATATGCAATCTTTGGATACACGTCCAATGTTTTATATCGATGCTTGATATTTAAAGGCTACACACTTTTGGCTCAATAACTCTCGATTGCTTCCTCCAACGAAATCCCTTTGGTGTGATTTAACATTGGTGTTGGGCTACCCATAATTGGAATTTTCTTTGATCCAGTCCATGCCTCTATTCTCCTTCTTGAGTGCCATTTTTCACTTGCCTTGGTATTGCGTAAGCCGAATTCTTATTTTGGATTCAATTTGATATGGATGTTCATTATGGACTGCAAATGTATTTGACTTGGTTGTTTGGATTGCTCTTGTGATGGGTATTGATTTTTCCCTTTTCTTCCCCTCCCAACAGCACATCTGATCTTAACTTGTTGTTTATCGAATTTTCTCATGGCTGCATTTTTTTTATTCAATGCTTTATGGCGCTCTTTGAAACTTGATGGACATCCCTTCATTATTATTGGATATCTGATTCAGTGCATATTAGTATAGTGCAAGCCTATTTTTCTGATTGCTTCATTTAGCATCACCAATATCCTCCACAAGAATATTGTATCAGTTTAAAATGATGGAAATGCTTCACATCTCTCAGAACAATTTCTCTTGCAGCAATCTAGGAGATGAATTTAGATGCAGTGTGGCAATCAGATCATATTCAATGGTTCTTAGCAACTTTAGTAGTTGTGTGAGGGCCATGTTAAACAACCTAATGTGAAATTGGTAACTTTTCATTATGGTGGCAAATATATGATTCCTTTTTCTTCTCTTCCACATCATTAAGTAAAAGTCTTGAATCTAAAAATACCTTGTTGCCTGTAGTCACCAAGCCAAATTCTCCAACTCTGCATGCATCTCCCATGCTTGTGGATGCGATCTGTCTCCTACATAAAAAGCATGTGCCATTTTATGGCTTTCAATCCAACTACATTAGGGTATCTTTGTTACTCCTCTATCTTTCATCGTCCTCCTTACTAATTGACCTTCACTACACCTGGTTGCCTTCCATTCCCTTGAGAGTTCGTTGAATGTGCTTCCTATTGGCATTCGATGCATACCTTTATGCAAGGAAATTTGTTTATAAATATGTATATCATAGTTGATAAAATAGATTATATCTTGATTAAGATCAATACTGTTTCCATTTTTAACATTTGATGTTGTGTATTGTGTTTTTTATTTCAATGAAAACATTATATGTTGGTATTCGAAAATGGCATGGTTTTATTCTAGTTGATAGTATGGAAATATCAAATGTAATTGAAGTAGTTTTTATAGTTATATATATATATATAATATTATATTATATTTGTTGCATTTAATGGGTATATATGTGTAGGGGTGTATAAATCTATGTATTTATATATTATTTTATATATTTATATATATGTATATTTAATATGGTTGTAACTAGAATAAGGTTGCTTTATGAATATTTGGTTATATGGATAAGTAGATTAGAAAATTATATTGAAAAGAAAGGAATAGATTTAATGGAAAAAGTGTAATTAAAGGAGTATTTGAATGAATTAGTTTGTCTTATTTTATATGTTGATTGCCTTCATGACTATTTAACAGATGGTTTGTTATTATATACTGATTTTATGGTTGCACTCTTATTTGTGTGCCTTTATTGCACAATGTAATTGGTTAGTGGAGTTGGGAAGGTTTGATGAAATGATTTGTAGAAAAATGAATTGGAAAGTTTTAAATAAGAAAAGATTGATATATTTATATTGAAATAATTGGAAAATCAATTAGAAAGGAAAAGAAAAGTGATTAAATCACATTTAGATAGTTGTAGGAATTGATTAAATAAAGGAATTAGATTACATTTGTAAATTATAGAATGCGGATTATTTTAAGCATAATTGTCATTATGGTTGTTCTTGAATTATTATGTTATGTAACTCTTAGGTGAAATATGAGAAATAATGTGTCCATGGTGGTAGTGTTTGATTGTTATATGCATTAAGTATGGTGCTTGAGTAGTGAAATCAATGTGATTTTGAGTTATTGTTTATTATGGGAGTTTATGGGAGTCATTTGTGTGAAGTTGTTGTGGTAGGCTTCCAGAGGTTAGAGGGGAGTATGGTTTTACTTGCATGAGTTTGTATGGGGGTTGAGGATCAGGTGAGGCTACCAGGACAACCTAGGATGGGGGTCAAGGCCTAGGAAGATCCACCAGGACAACTCATATCAAGCCATGAGTGTTTGCATGAGTTTTATGTTGTTTCAAATGGAAGCGGTTGGTATTTTGAGATTGTGATAGATGTGCAAGAGAGGGTAAAAGCCTTGTTTGTTCTATAGGGTTTACTAGATGCAAGTAGAGGGAGTGGCTCTTAATGGGGGTCGAATCCCAAAGTGGTGACCTTGACAACCCATTGGAGAGTTCTTAATCCAGTGATAACCTAAAAATGAATTGGGGAGAAATGGGTAATTTTCACATAAATAAGATAATGGATTCCTTGCCCATGCATGTAGTGCTCGTTTAGGCTAAGGATGGGGTGAGAAGGTCTGGTTGGAAAGATTAACTTCCTTGTCCTCATGAAAGGAATGTTGATTTTGCATGTGTCACCCTATGGGGATGGGATCTTGTGAAAGGTATATCAGACAACCATAGATGGGGGCTAGGACCTAGTGAGAGGTATGTTGGACAACCCATGCCAGGACCATGCGATGACACTCTTCCCTTTTGCAGTCTAGCATTCCCTAGTTTTAAGTTTCCCTTATGTTGCTTGTGTGCCTCTGGAAGTGAAGTCATTGTTGTAAGCGGTGCTCTTTGTTATGTGTTGTTATGTTGTACTGTGTTATGTTGGAACCATGATTTGTCCTTTTGTGTTAAGCCTCCTGTCTTCTTGATTGTTTTGTGGTGGGACCTTATTATTATCTCCTAGCATGGGGGTTGGACCTTAGGGTTCTACATGGTCGGGTGGATTGTGCTTTTTCCTTCATCAGCTTTCTCTTGTTGTTCGTGAGCGTGGAGGATGCATTTTATGTAGTAGATTCTAGATCTTGTACCAATTTGAGAGACAATTGCTTATGTCATGTATTGAACCTGTATATCATTTGTACCAAGCAATGTAATCTTGATGTACTCTTCCCTTTGAATTTTGGGAAGCATTGATGTAAAGATGTAACAATGCAATGATGTACCCTCATGGAAAGGGAGTTTGTATATGTACTTTTTGGTTTTTTATAAATGACCTTTAATGATTATGTATCTAATGTTATGTATGTAACATATGTTGTTATTCATTTAATAATCCCTGATGTATGGTTAGAACTTGTTAATAGATATGTTTGTAATGCAATCATAGAACCTTAGAGGACATAGATTAACTTATGTGTTGTGTTTAGATATGTTTTTACAATTCATGTTATTTCACTTTGAAAAAAAAAAATTTGTTCCATTATTATTGTTTGTTTGTATTGTTCTCTAGGATTCTATGGTAGGGCATTACAATGTGCATGTTAGGGTTAAGGGTGTAAATGTTTGAATTGTTTGAAATCAATGTGATTTAAAATGGAAATTCAGTTTATGCCATTTTAAGGGGTCAATAATGTCTTAATTTTGGTTATTTTTTGTCTTTTAGAGACCGTAGGAATATGACCTAATGGTTGAGGGTTATTTTTAGGCCATACTCTTGGCCATGCTTCATTTATGATCTCTCTTAAATTGCTTGTACTTGAGGGGTGATGAATTCAGAGTATGGAAGCTCGTATGAACACCATGCCTCTTAAATGAAAAGAGGACATGGTGGTTGGGGGCTTTCTTAATAAGGTTTTGAAGAAAGATTAGCTATGTCATTATCTTTGGATTTTTTTTTTGGCTAAGTGGGTAGGGGGGAGGAGAAGGAATAGGAAGAGCTAGAAGAAGTTGGAGAAGGATTGAGCAAGAAATTAAGAAGTTCTATTTGGAGATGTGAGGTAGGATCCTCACTCTTTTGTTTTACTATGAATGTATGTGAGTGAAATTTGTGTAGTGATATCTAATTTGTAAGGCCCCACCCCACATGCGATTAGTACAACCCTAAATTGCTACATTTTTTACCTAAATAGATAGCTAGATTTATTGTAGGTGATAAATAAGGTGATTTTGTGTGGCAACAATATTATATATCATTCCTTTACTTTATGTTTTATTGTCATCACCATAAAGGTGTTATTTTAGTTATAAATTTTAGAACATGAACTAAAATTATAAATGGGAAGCGAAAGAGGGTTTTAACCCTATTGGATTAAAAGAGGGATATATTTATAGATATATGCACATATAGAGGTGTAAGTGTTGGTTAAAGAATAATACTATTAATATTAAATTAGTTATTTTGTGATAACATCATTATTATTGGTAAGTCTTTTGGTGGTGTAAATAATAATATTATTTAGTTTATTAATTAAACGATAATATCATTATTGAAATAAAAAAAGGTTTAATTTAATAACACCAATATCATTAAGTTTTATTATTTGATCAAAGTATAATTTTCTTATCCATAAGATTCAATAGCTAAATAATTAATGACATTAATTACGAGTATTTAGATGAGATATAATAATATGCTCATTATACAATTTAATATAGAAATTTACATAAGGGGATCAAGTAAGAAATGATCATTGTTAATTATGTTAATTTCCACCTTAGGGGTTATTTTAATTATTCTAATAATCGAGAAATTTATATAACCAGCATCCACTATCCTTCCGATTGCCATAAAAGATAACACTTCTCATTAGCACAACATTAACACGCATGTCAGATATTTGAGATTTGAAATATAACACCATTATTGATACTCCGTAATCTCCAAGGACACTTCCCTTTCTTTCATCTGATAGGGGATGTGATCGGCATTCAAGGGATAGGCATTCATTAATGAGCGAGATTAGAGCTTTAATTCGCCACGCTGATGTCGAGGCTACAGCCATGGATAACTCAAGTGGTTGGTGGGGAGGTTATATATTTGGATTGCATAAAATAAATGGAGGACTACTTATATTGTGTAACACATTGTTCTTGGAGGTGTTTTTATGCGAGGGCAAAATACTGTGAGCTGGTTTGATTATAATATCATTAATTCTACTATCCAGTTGTACAATTTATATTTTAGATCACAAGCAGGTTATCGAAGAAAATATTGCCCATACTGGGGGTTGCGATTCATTTCGCTATGAGTGCTTTATTCTCCTATGGAGTTGTGGCCATTTGAAGGCTCTATATATCAATTCATGAGAGGAAAAGCAATGGTTACTAAGGCTGGGAAGGAAGTTTGGGGATCTGTTTGGAAGTTACTTACATCCATCACAAGCTTTATAGTGGAGGTTGTCATCCATTTCCTGAGAGTGACGTAGAAGGGATGATAGCAAAGTTTATACGTTGAGCCAGGATAGTAGAAGAGTCACATAGGGCTTAAGGAGTTCTTTTTCCTGAAACATCGATTATGCATTCTGCACCTTTCTTGAAATGTGATGGAAAAGAGGGAGGCTTACAACTGGGGTTGGAAAACAATATCAAGGCCTCATAATGACAGTTTGATTGGGAACAAAATGATCAATCTGAAATAGGGATAGGAGGCATGGGTGTATGTTATTGGGTAAGATGGAAGTGAATAGTGAGTTGGGTTTGGGGGTATTTGGAAAATAGTTGGAATTGGGAAGAAGAGTATGCTGGCCGGAGCCATCGATAGTTGTGAGAGTTCTGTCTCAATATTATCACCAAACCAAAGAAAGCATGATAACATCAATGGAGGTCGAGAGTGAATCTCCCACTAATAATAACCCCATGGAATCCATGGTTGCAATCAAAGCCAAAATAGCAGGCCATCCTCACTATCCTCGCTTGCTGGCAACCTACATGGAGTGTCACAAGAGTGGAGCTTCGCCTGAAGTGGTGGCACTCCTGGATGAGATGATTGAGGGGATTAAATAGGATCCAACGTCTTTATCACTCTACTGAGTGGGTGGGCAAAGGGGGATGGCGGTTATTCTTGGTCGTTGATGTTGAAAAGAAGAGGTGGAAAAATAAGCGGAGCAAACAAATAATTGTAGCTTGTGTCTGTGTGTATCTCCTATTTTGTCTATTTTCATCGCCTGTTCAAGTGGCCTTATTTTTGGACAAGACTGGTGTTGGATCCCTTCTTATTCTTCACGCAGAGATATTATGAATTGTTCTGCATATGACATATTCTCGTAAGTGTGGTTTATGACGGGATGCCATATTTAACCTCTCTTGCTTTAGAATGCCAATGGAATAAGGAAATTGTAGTAGTGGGTATTCTTAGAAAAGGTTTGGGTATGTTAGCGTAAAATATATGGAAAGATAAACCTATTTTAGACCATCAAGGAAAAAAATGAAATAGAGATAAGTTTAACGCTATTTATTTTAGACCATTCATAGTATCTATATTTGGAAAATCATTTTTCCCCACACTTCTAAGACCTTCTCGTGTGCCAGTTTTTGGGAGTCCTAATGTATTCCTTACAAAATCATGGTCCATGTCAAGGGGATTGTTGTGGTTTCATGGTCCATGTCAAGGGGATTGTTGTGGTTTCCTGTCTAGCTATATAGAAAGTTACGCATTAGAAGTTATTTCATTTCAATATCTTAACATTGTTTTCCCATTATTAGCTTTGCAATAGTTTTCGGAGGAATGCAAAACCCAATTTTTTTTACCACGTGCATATAATTCAATGTTTGAACTGGTAGATTTTTGAAGCTGAAGAAAGGTTCACTTTAGAAGATCTTTTAAGTATAATAAAATATAGTAGCGATTTGTGGGATTAACTAAAACTGTGCATTTGTTTGAGAAACATAGTTGCAGGCATATCCTCTATGCACAACACAATAGGGATTACAAGGCTAGGGAAATAAAAAGGAAAACAATAATGTAAAAGCGATACTAACAATAAAATATACTTTTGAAACACACCAAGGGAGAGGAAATAAAATTTATGTGCAAGAAATGAGTATATATATATTAGAAAAAGAGTAATTAATCACCGTTGGGTTGGAATCTTTTTGTCTTTTCTGGAGAGTTCTCAACTGCCTACAATCTAATCTTCTCCACCACTTGAGCAACCAGCTTCTTCACCGTTTATAGTCTAAGTTTATTTTAATTTAGTCTTGTCATGTACTCCAAGTTTGTAAACTGCCTCTTTTTGTTTATATATATAGAGGCTATTGTAATTTCAGATCAATCAATAATAAAGACATATTTTGTATGTTGTAGCATATTGTTTTCTTATCTGCTCTATTTTCCCCTGTTTTGTTGTTTTTTAGTCTTGGTTTCTTCTACAAATTGGTATCAGAGCCTGGTTATCTATTCTCTTTTGATTCAACTCTAATTGCTATCAATGGCTTCTTCTTCTGGTGCTACTCTATCTAGTCTGCAGACTCCTTCATTTACTGGCAAGAATTATGAATATTGTTCATTGACCATGAAGGCCCTGTTTAGATCACAGGATGTATGGGAAATTGTGGAGAATGGATATACATAACCCCTAGATGCTGCAACATTCAATGCACTCTCACAAGCTGAGAAAGACACTTTGAAGGAGCAAAGGAAGAAAGATGGAAAAGCACTCTTCTACATTCATCAGGCGATGCATGAAAGCATACTCCCAAGAGTAGCAGTAGCAAAGCAAGCAAATGAGGCATGGGACACCTTATAGGTGGCTTACCAAGGTATGGACAAGGTTAAAACTACAAAATTACAATTGCTCAGAGGAGAGTTTGAAAACTTATTAATGAAAGAGTCAGATTTTGTAGAATCCTTTTTCAACCATGTTGTTGGTTTGGTCAATCAAATGAAATCCCATGGAGAGGTTGTTGAAGATAGGAAGGCTGTTGAAAAAGTACTTAGAAGCCTCCCTTCAAAATTTGATCCTCTTGTTGTGACCTTAGAGGAAACAAAAGACATGAGTCAATTTAGTGTTGATGACTTGCATGCCTCACTGATAAATCACGAATATAGGTTGAATAGGTCACATATATCTTTGGAAAATGCATTTTCATCTCAAGCTTTTATAAGCCGTGGTAGAGGAAGGCATAAGTTCAGTTCTAGAAAGAGTTCCACTAGAGGGGGATGCAACAACAGTCCTGCAAATATTGTTGGAAGAGTTCAAACTCAGAATTTTAGCCACTCAAGTGGTCATAGATTTGAGAAATCTAATATTCAATGTCACTACTGTAAGAAACTTGTGCATTATGATCAGAATAATCTAAAACAAAATCAAAGTCAAAATTAGTCTGGGAGTACACCAACAAGTTCTATGTTCATAGCAAGTACTAGGATTTCTAAAGCAGTTCCTACTTGTTCCCCTAATGAATGTAACATTGTTCAAGAAAGTCCCTGTGATATTTGGTATTTGGATTCGGGGTGTAGTAATCATATGACTGGAAATGTGGATTTATTTTCTAGTTTGGATGAGTCAGTGCAAACTGAGGTTACTCTTGGGAACAATAACATAGTGATTGTATTAGGCAAAGGTACAGTTGATATTTTAACTAACACTCGGGGGAGTAGAAGCTTATTCATGATGTGTTGTATGTTGATGGTTTGAAACATAATTTGATGAGTATTGGTCAATTGATCCAGAAGGGTTATAGAGTTTACATGGAGAATACAAAGACTGTGATTTTGGATATATTGCCTAGCAACCAGCTAATTGCAAGAGTGCAAATGACAAGTAATAGAATGTTTCCATTGAGAATCAAACCTAACTTGAAGAACAAAACAACTCAAGTTGTTTGTAAATCAAATGATACACAATCTGAAACTGTGTTTAAGGCAAAACATTCAAATTTAAAAGCTAGCACACAGTCCGAAGATTTGGCACAATCTGAAATAGCAATACAAACAAGCATTGGATTTGTTCAATCTAGCTCCAAACAACAAGACAATATTGTAGAAATGCATTATGCATAAATCAATCAGTTGTCAAAGATGAATCATGGCTTTGGAATTTCAGATTTGGGCATTTAAATTTTGGTGGATTAAATTTTTTGCATAGGAAAAACATGGTGAAAGGTTTTCCTTTGATACAAAAACTAGAGAGAATATGTGAAGGATGTATATTGGGAAAGCAACACAAAGAATCTTTCCCTGTTGGTAAATCAATTAGAGCAAGAGCACCTCTAGAAATTGTGCACTCAGATTTATGCGGTCAAATGCAAACACCGTCCATTGGAGGTTTCTCATATTTTCTGACATTCATTGATGACTTCACAAGAAAAACATGGGTTTATTTTCTTAGACACAAGTCTGATACATTTTCTTACTTTCAAGAGTTTAAAGCTCTTGTGGAAAAGCAAAGTAGTTTCTATATTAAAGTTTTAAGAACAGACAAAGGAGGTGAATGCATTTCTAATGAATTTTTGAATTTCTGTAAGAAGCATGGTATTCATAAACAATTTACAGCCAGTTACACACCATAACAAAATGGTGTGGCTGAGAGGAAAAACCAAACCATAATGGAGATGGCCCGAAGCATGATGATAGCAAAGCATCTACCAAAAGAGTATTGGGTTGAGGCAATATCAACTGCTGTTTATATAATAAACAGATGTCCAACGACAAATAGAATTCCTCAAGAGGCATGGACCAACATCAAACACAATGTTTCTCATTTTAAAGTATTTGGTTGTGTGGCATATGCTCATGTACCTGATGAGCTAAGAAAGAAGTTGGACAATAAAAGTGAAAAGTGCATTTTTGTTGGTTATTCAGAGGATACAAAAGCATACAAGTTGTTTAATCCAATTACAAAGAAAGTCATAATCAGCAAAGATGTTCAATTTGTGGAAGAAGAAGTATGGGATGGAAGTATACATAAAACTATGAACACAATTTCAGCTACCTCACATGATGATATGGCGGATGAGGTATTTGCACCTCAAGGTACAACTTATACAATTCCTCCCACGCTTACACAAATATCACAAGTTGTAGCCCAAGCTACACCTTCATCTACAACAAGGAGATCTTCAAGGGTGCAGCAGACACCACAACAAACTCTAGCAACTCCTTCAGCTGGAATACTTGGAGCAAGTCCATCAAACTCAGTGAACAACAATGCTTCTTCAGATCCAACTTTGAAAAGCATGCTACCATACAAAATAAGGAGTTTAAGTGAGTTATATAATGTTGATATAGCTAATTCATTATTTGCTTTACTTTCTCAAGTTGCTAATCCATTATCATTTGAAAAAGCTATAAAAGAAGAAACATGGGCTCAAGCCATGGATGAAGAAATTAATGCTATTGAAAAGAATCACACATGGGAGTTAGTGGATTTTCCTAAAGGCAAAGATGTGATTAGTGTGAAATGGATTTACAAAACCAAACATAGTGCTAGTGGAAAAGTGCAGAAGCACAAGGCAAGGTTAGTAGCTAGAGGTTTCACACAACAACTAGGAGTTGATTACAAAGAAAATTTTACTCCTGTTGCACAAATGGATACAATAAGGATAGTGTTATCCATTGAAATACAAAATAAATGGCCTACTTATCAAATGGATGTAATGTCTGCAGGGTAAGTGCACCAAGATGGTTCCCAAAAAGGGGGCTTAAGTGGCCACTTTTTTTTGAAATCAGGAAATGTTGACCTTGGACGTGAATTTGAGGATAGTTACACTCAAAATTTTGAGATGGAACACAAACAAGGATCGAAGTGCTCTAAGTCTACTTTCTAAACTACTAATTTATTTTGAAAATGGTTGAGATTAAGGGGTTCAACAAAGGGATGTACACAAATTGGTGTTGTTTTTGTCAGAAAAACATAACATAGCAACTCTTGTACGACCTGAGCACGGTGAACTTTTTTTTAGTATTTTTAAAATCACTATAGTCATAAGTTAGCTAATAGCATCTTGTTGATGCACAATTTTTCTGATAATTTTTTAATGAATATTTGATTTTTTGCTAATTTTCTAAGTGGGAACTTCCTAAAAAGCAGAATTTTGGTCGTGCTCCCCCTACAAATTTTGGAAAGTAATAGATTTTCTTAAATTTTTATTTTTTAAAATTTGTAGAATGGAGTCTAGTTTCTAAAAATGTAATTTATTTGAAATTTTGATGAACGGTTAATTTATAACGAAAAAAAATCAAACACTATTTTTTGACAAAAAACAGACATACAAACAAA
>VDFB02242008.1:0-11320 GCA_007258455.2 Sequoia sempervirens
TAGTTCCAAATCCAGGACCTGGCAGGTTGTGTCTACAATGACCGGTCCCACTCTGATAGGGAGAGAGATAACACCCCGTGAAGAGCATTCCTCATCATCATATGCTTTGATCACTATGCTTTTCGTTGGATCTACGCACGCATCAGAGAACCCAAGAGCCTTATCCAATTTGAGGGAGCATATATTCAACCCTGCTCCACCATCTACTAAAACCCATCTAACTTTGTGTTTGTGGATGAAAGTTTCTATATGTAATGCGTCGTTGTGGTTGGTTTTATGTGATGAGTAATCTTGGTCAGAGAAGGTGACATGGTGCGGCGTGGTGAGATATCCCACCATAGTTTCAAACTGATTGACATCTATGTCCTTAGGGACTGACGACTCTAGGAGAGTTTTATCCAGGATTTCTTTGTGCACAGGAGAGATACGAAGCAGCTCAAGGATAGATATTTGCACGGGAGTCTTTCCTAGTTGGTCAGTGAGGTTGAACTGACTCTTGGGTTTCCACTGTTGTGGGGTTGAGACACGTTTTGGCTATTTAGCAGGTTGTGGTTGTTTAACTGACGGACCCGGTATAGTGATCTTGGCTTGTCTGGGGGGAGGTGGACCAGCTATAGTGACCTTGCCACTTCGCGTAGTAGCATTACACTGTGGTGCTCTCTTAACCGTAATGGTATTGATGTAGTCATCGTCAGTTCTGACATTATTTATTGTTGGTCCACCAGAGTAATCATACTTGGCTCGGGCGAAGTTAGCTTGGTTCTGTGAACCTGAAGTGGAGGCATTATGGGAACCATGATCATGCAGTGGATTCTTGTGGATAGTATGGTCTGAGTTGGAGTTGAATTGCGATCCACCCACTTCGATGGTGCGATTTTCGATAAGGTCTTGTATGATGTTTTTTAGTTGTCGACAGTTAGATGTTGTATGCCCCTTGGCTCGATGGTATTCGCAAACTGCCTTGTCATTCCACCATGCTGGTTTGAACTATCCGGGGTCATAAGGTTTGATTTCCATAAGTTTGATGACCCCATGCTGGATGCATTTCTTAAGGACCTCTTCAATGGGTTCACCTAAATTGGTGTATGTGCGACCCCTAGGAAATTGTCTCATTTGACGATATTGTCCTTGACTGTTTTGACCACTTTGATTGTTTGAAGAAGTATTGAGAGGAGATGTCAATGCCGTTGTAGGTCTGTTTTGTTGTTGGACCCCTTTCAGGGCCAATACAGGACTTGCAGTCTTGGCGTCCACAACACCGTCATTTGTAACATGCTTATTCTTGACCCAATATTTGTTTTTGTCAGTGGGTGGGTTGGTGTTTGTGTTTTTGGAACCATATCTCAGTTCTCCCTTTGCGATAAGGGCTTTCTCAATTTGGACCCCCTTTTCCACTAATTCTATGAAATTTGTGCAACAATGTATTTGTAATGTGAATTTTAGGGGCCCTAAGAGTGTTTGGACAAACATGTTGACTTTTTCCCTTTCAGGAATGTCAATGTGACATCGACTAGCAAGGCTTCTCCATTTTTGAAAGAATGGAATAAATGTCTCACCTGAGTCTTCTTGTGTGAGATTACACAAGCTAGTGATAGAGGTATCCATGTCAATGTTGTATGCATAATTTTTTATGAACCTGCGCTTGAGATCATCCCATGTCTGGATATCTTTTTGCGTTGAAAACCATTCAAGGGCTTGACCCGCCAAACTTTTGGAAAAAAGTCTCATCAAGTATGTTGGTTTGTAAGCGATATCCATACAGTTGGTTGTGAATTCGCGAACATGTTCGATTGGATTTGTCTTGCCTCTATATTTTGTGAAGTTGGGTGACATGTATCCTGGCAGAAATGTAGGCATACGTAAGTTTGTGTCGAATGGGTATACATCCAGGTCATATGATATTTCTGATTTCCTGCCTGCGATGTACATGTTTTGTATAGTTTTCTCCATATCCCTCATTCTTGCTTTGAGTTCATCTATGGTAGGGTCGTTTACGTTTCCGTATGTTGGGTTGCCTGGTACACCATGTGTTCCTGTCTGGTGTGCGTGAATGTTGGTATATTGTGGTGGTACGGATTGTTGCGGTATGTATGACGTGTGTTGTTGGTATTGGAAGTTATGATTTGGTACATGTTGGTGAGTATGAATGTTGGATGAATATGTTGGTATGTGTCCCCCAGCCATGTGTGTCATTATTTGGGGGATGTTGTGAGCATGACTGTTATGGTGTGTCAATGATGTCATGGGTTGAGTTATTTGGCCACCTTGTGTAAATTGTTGGTTTTGTACAAGGGGGACGTTTGTATTTATGCCTTGGGAGGCAATGACATTTGATTGTGTTGTCGTGTTGACATTTTGTTGTTGTCCTTGGATAACGATACGTCCTGTGGCTCCTCCCGACGGATGTTGTGAATTACTACTGAACAGATTTGTCGAAGTTGTGTTCATGGTAGTAGATGTAGTTGTCAAGGGGGGGTTGTGGTGACTTGATGATGCCCCTGTTGTATTTACTGTTGCGGTGAAAAGAGGATTGGAATAATTTGCCCATGTTGTCGAGGAGCCAAGAGTGGTTCCATCTGATTGGGGTAGTGATGTGGATGTTGTAGATGATTGTGATCCCCCAATAGATGTAGCGTTTATTGTATTGGAGATATTTGGGATGTTGGACGTGGTATGTATTGTCGTTGTGGTGTTGAGAGGAATGTTGCTCGTAGTACCTAAAAGTTGACCACTATGTGACATGTTATGTGCGTTATTGGCATTAGGGTCATGAAGTGTCAAGTTTAGCGTGCTAGTGTCGAATCCTAGTGGTAACTTGGTTCCCTCACTCAAGAGCATAGCTAAGAATCTTTCTCTGTCCCGACGGACCATAGCTTCAGCAAGTTGACAGGCCTCGGGGTCTTGTGTCAATGCCTCTATGTTTTCCTGAAGTAGTTGTCCATTCTCATCTTTTTGCAAAAATTGTTCGAATGGACTATTTGATGTGGATTGCGGTGTTATTGGAGTTTGATTGTCTAAATTGAAAAATGGATCGTGCAAGGTCCAGTTTGATTCATGCAGAGGATTGTTGACAGTAAATGGGGGGTCTTGCCTAAAGTTTTCCATTTGTCTCTTTTGTTTTTGAAGTCTGGTTTCAACCATGAACTGATTTTGCTCAAATTGGAGTGACAACTAAATGCAAATATGACACTATGTGAAGTCCTAGGTTCAAAATGACGACTTAAAATGATGACTATTTTTGGATTTTTGTGAATAAGGTATGCAATGTGTATGCAAAGTAAGACAAGGTTATCTAAGCACTTCTAAGCTAGGACTTTGTTTTCGATTGTGACTGCTAAAGGACTTTGTTGGAAATGACAAGTTGACAAGGTCTAAATGACTAGTGAGTCTTCCTAACTAGACTTTTGAGTTGGAAGAAATCTCACAAAAGAGGACAATGACTAAAAGGAGGTTTGATAACTTGGTCCAAGAGGGTCTAATTTCAAAAACAATGTTTTTGCAAAGGTGTGCTTAAGATTTGCCTAATCCTAAGTATGCAAGTATGTACCTAGGGACAACATAATGTTGAATGTACTAAACTAAAAGGAATGAGGTATGCAACCTATGGTGACTAATGCAAGTTTAGACAAGACTTTGAGCAATATCAAGTTTGGTTTCTGACAGAATCTTTTTGATGATAGTGTTTGACGAATGGTTGACAATTTGAAGACCTCAGGTTTCAGATGCATCTTAACAGATTAGTTGCATCGCCGAAAATCACTTGCGGTTTGACAGATGTGACTCAGTTTAGTTTCAACCTGATTTTCATGTTGTTTTGATGGAAGTTTTGACTTTTTTTGATGAATGTTTTGTTTGAACTATGATAAGACCAGAAAACACTTGACAAACACAACGTTTTGAATGTAACCAATCACACATCAGATAAGCACAATCCTAAAAAGGCCACTAGGCCATGGGTTTGTATACTTGATATAGCCCACCGATATACCCCGGATTGGTGATAAACACCTTTCCTTCTCAAGAGCGGATAGCTTAGAATTTTGGTGGCATTGGCTCCCCTCCACGGCTCATTAACGTCATTCGAGCACACCAAATTCAGATTCTTTGGGTAGTGACATCCCAAGAATTGCTATCTCTACTCAAGGGGATTAGTAGTGAGTGTCTTCGGGCATGATACTATACCCTGCACTATACCAAGCAACGGCCAAAGAATGGTTGGACACTAAGACAAGAGGTTTTTAATTCGGGCATTCTGTTCGTGGGGCGAGATCCATGCTACGTAGAGTCCCCTTCGATCCATCTCGGCCGAACCACGCTGCGGATTCTTGGGCTTCCCCAAGAACCCACTTTTATATATCACCGGCCGAAGTCCCTTTGCGTCGGTGCTACCAATCAGTCGTCCCTGCGAGTACTTTTCCACCGTATCAGCCCAAGTTCTAGAGTCGGGTGAATCGCTTACACCTTCGTGGATTGCACGAACGCGCTAAGGGGAGAGAGGATAATTCGCTATACCGAATCGCGAAGCGGTAAAAACGTATAAAATGGGTCTGATTTTCTGATCACTAAGTTTTCACAAGATGAGAGCATAATCACCTACCATTTGTTCAAACACAATCAAACAAAGAAAGCATAGGTTTGTTTTAATTGCACCAAATAAAATGTGAGTTACACTACTAAATATGCAAACACATTGTTTTGTTGTTTGGCCTTTGACAATCGAACCTACAAGACAATCCGTTAGTAGTTTAGTGTTTGTCTTCAACCCACGAATAGTAACCGCCAACAAGCTGCCAATCTTGATTAGTAACAAAAAAATAAATAAATAAATAAACCTTTATTGACAGCAGCAACTTAAAACGGCGATAACTTGCTCAAAACTTAACAAAATTTAAACTGGTAGATCTCCATGGAAAGCTAAAAATCCAACCTTCAAAACCCAGAAAGGATTTTCCACGATTCTGCACAAAAAAAATGTTATATGCAAAAGAAAACGCGGGTTTTAAAAGCTAAATTAAAAAAACAACGAACAGTAAAATAGCCATAACTTTCTCAAATCTTAATGAAATTTCAAACCGTTTGCAGTTCTGGAAAGCTGAGACCAAGATCTATAAAACCCAGAAAAAGTTTGAAGATATTTTATTCGCCCATTTTTCTGTGCTCAAATGAAAGTGACGGGATTTCGTATGACGTCTTGGCTGTAACCTGCAAAACAGTGAAAACAAACAAGAAAACACAAATTTCTGTCCAAAGTGTCGGGTTCACCAATGTAACTAAGGATTTAATTTAGGTTAGATTCAATAAATTGAAAGCATATGAAATAAACCCAAAGAGATATGAAACACAATGAAAACTAAACAAGAACAAAATGATTATACCAGATTCGCGAAGCTTCCATGAATCACCTCCATATCACCTCCTAGCTTGCAGTGTATGATTAGTGCCCTCAGGTCGAGTGTGTGAGCAATTTGACTATGCCATTGTCTTATGCAAGTTTTGAAGGATTTGATATGCCTATGACTATTACCTCAATGTCTAAAAATCAATGCCCATGCCTATGCTTAAAACCAAATGCTAATAGTGAAATGCTACAATTGCCTATGACAACTAATATGAAACTAAGTAAATGCCTATAGTAATTACGTGAAAAAATGTCTAGATCCCCAACATGGTAATGAAATGACATTTTATAGAAAAGGCCATTTCAACTATCTAACGAGATAAATCAATGAAGAGACTTAAATGAATCCATCCGTATTTAACCCGGAATCTCTAATTAGGGTTAGGGAAAACTAATCGAATGGTCGAATGCGTAAAATCGATCGACGCAAGGAGAATAAATGAGACAAAATTAATTAGGATAAACAAAGATCTCAAAACAAGAAGATAAGATTGTTCTGATTTGCAAGATTTGAAAAATCAAAGAGATAAGATATGGACCCAAGATCAGATTTAGGAAAATCAAGAATCACCGAATACTGATTTTTGAAGACACTACTAATTTGAATTCAAAATAATTCAAATTATGGATTAGAGATAGTAAATAATCTTTTAGATTATTTAATAAAACACTGGACAGATTGGATACGACATTTTAAATAATTTAATTTCATTTAAAAATGAGAAGAATATTAATTGGCAATTAAATAATTAAATTTAATTATTGAATTTAGCAAATAAGACTAATTAATTAAATAAACTAATCCATTTATTTAATTAGACAATCAGTGACGTATTAAATAAATAAATGTAATTCATTTATTTACTAATCAATAAGAATTAAATGCACAAGGGGGAATTAAATAAATTAAGAAATTTATTTAATTAAAGAAAGACTTAGACAATTAATGACGTATTTAATAAATAAATAAAATTTATTTATTTAATAATCATGAGGAATCAAAGGACATGAATTAATTAAATAATTATGAATTATTTAATCAATAGTCGAATGTGGATCATGATTACAATTAAACGTATACACTATGCTAGATCTAAAAGCGGTAAAAAATGAAGCTCAGTGTGCCTAGGTCACTTTTTAGGTGTCTACAATTAATTAATACATTAAAATAATTTACTATATTCAAACAATGCTAATAATAAAACTAGTGTATTGCGACTTGTATAACTTTTGTTTTTGGATCTGGGTCTTTCTACAATTTTTACTGAAGGTGCGCTATTACGTATTTTAACACATATAAAAAATTCAGCCATACCCAGTTCGTAAATTGTGAGTTATGATGAATTTAGTGACCCTATGTCTCTGCTATTTTCTACAAGAAAATATTTATTATTTTATCATAGGATTTCATTTTTCCTAATTTATCAGAGGATTTCCTTTGTTTTTCAATCCTACAGAGGTCTTCTAAATTATAAGTGAGATTTTCTAAATTATCTATTATTTTCTTTTCAAATTTTCTACCATTTTAAATTTGTTTCTTTAGAGAGGATATAAGATTTTCACAATTCTTCTACAAAGATTTTTTTTTTAATTTTCACAACGAATTAACAGATAATATTTCAATATATGTAAACAAATTATCTAATTCTTTTTTTTTTATAATTTCACAAAATCAAAATAAATATCTAGAATTTTGTACAGACAATCTTTTAACAACACAATTTAAATAAATATTTAAAATAAAGAACCTGGACTCCTACGCTTATTTGAGAATCTAATGATGTTTGCTTGTTCCCGATGGCCTCTACGATGAGTTTCTCCTTCCTGCTTCGAATCTCCTCTTCAGAAAACTGTGCTCAAATCTTGAATTCAAATCCTTAATCCCACGACTCTTTTCAAAGTATTCCCCCAAAACAAAAGAATGGAAAAATCCCTTTTGAAAACTTCAGAAGATTAAAAAAAATGCATCACAATTCTTTTTTTTTCAATTCTTGTCTCCATAAAATCTCTGTGTGTGAAAAACTCACAAAATTCTTAATTAAATAAAAGATATTCCAATTTATTCAAAAAGCTCACAAAAATCTAGAATAAAAGAATTTAATTATTTAAAAGCAAGCTTTTCAGTTAGATATCAAATCACATTCGCTCTTTCATCTTTTTCATTCTTTTATTTATTTATTTTTCTATTCTTCAATACTTTTTGTTTTAATCAGCTTTTGCAAGCTTTACTTGCAAGGCACATTATCTAATTAATTTAAATAATTTATTCTAACAATTATCCTCAACAAATAATTAATTAAAATAATAAACACTATTTAATATTTTAATTATCATTTAATAAACTCATAACTTTTTTTTTTTTAAACATAAATAAAACATTTAAAATTTTAAATACAATTTAATCTAACATTTTAATAAACAATATTACCCTTATTTAATTAATTCAATCACAACATATAAAATACCATTAGAAGCTCTTGTCCCATCTTCCCTTTCATTCCTGGCTAGACTACTCCGCGACATCCTCCAGGTGAGAGAATGGAGGGGTACTACATGTGCATTTTTCTAATTTTATTTTTAAATTCCCACCACCCCGCCACATGTCATGCACCGATGGGTCCATGGTGTTCTTGATGGGCCCATTTTGGATTCTGCCTGATAGTGGAGCGAGTTCACATCCGAAGGCAGCACAAAAAACCATGCGTTGGGTTAGACACATGTTGTGCGAACACTTCACCACCCCAAACATCTAGTTGAGAGCATTAATCGTGCACCACCCCCTTCGTTACCTCCACTAGGAAACTTTCCTTACACATCCCTTCATAGTTACTTGCCTACACAAGGACATAATTCAAAGATCAAGGTTCATTCAATGCTCTAAATTCTCGCATATCCCGCTCATTGTCATTCCTTTCCTTTGTGTTTGTTCTGGAGTCTATGTGGAGTTAGGCACCCAAACATGTTTGACTCTACATTGGAGAGGCTTCATTTCATGAAAGCATTTATAGTGTTAAACCATGTTGCATATACCATCAATTTGAAAAGTATAATGAAAAAAAGTTTAACACTAAAATGCTTTTGCAAAAAAGAAGTCTCTTTAATGCTAGAGCCTCAAATGATACTACATTTTTTTGTCCTATATTATGTAAATGTTGTTGCTAGCATTATGCACATTCCTATATGATGTCTTTATTATTAAATGGATATATTTATTGGTTTCCTTAAATGCTAATTTGGGCATACTTAGCTATATGATGTACATGTTGTTGGTAGTGTAGCGTAATTGCTTGTAAATGTAAGTCTACTTAATTATAGTGAAACTTTGTTTATGATTATTTCTCGATTGGGCCGAAATGTACAACACACTTCACATAACAATTACATCTATACAAAAAATTATGCATTAAAAACCACAAAAAAAATCACTTAAATCCACATATAGGCATGTACACAACACTGGCAACATCATTTACATGATATAGATGTACTAACAACAACAACCTCTTATGTATAATATAATAGATTTGGTAATTGGATAGTCTTGGTTCTTAGTTTTTCTCATGGCGTTAGATCTTTGAAAACATTGATGGTGGTGTAATGCACCAGGTGATATGTAAGGGGAGTGTGGGTTATACTATTTTTATATTTTGGTTGCATGTTTTCATGATAGGAGCCATTCAAAAGCAACTTGGATTGTATGTTTGTGGTATTAGATGGGATTTGAATATTCTCTGACATGTAAGACTATGAATAATTATTTATGTTTGGGAAAAATATAAACCAATTATAAAACAATTCATTTAATCAAGAGCAACTTTGATTGTATGTTGGTGGAAACAAGTCATAAGTGAGATAAATTTATTTAATTGTCTCTAAAATAAATTAATCATAATGAAACAAACCACCAAACCCAAAGGTGAAAATAAATGTAAGGCATCAGGGTTTGGACACTAGGAGTACCTCTTAACAAGTACCTCAATTGTAGAGAGCAAGTTGTACATTTTATTTGAGAATAATTATTCGGCTTATTAGTGTTTATGTGAGTATTTATGAAATTATATATTATTGATTATGTCATATCTAACCTATTGTGTTTATGTATGAAATGTTCTCATATATTATATCATGGTGTGATGTTTATATGTTACTGATAAATCTTTTATTAACTTGTATTACCAAAATTCTCATATTTAAACTTAATGTGTGTGTGAATTGTGATGTAATATTTTTTTCTAAGGTTTGCAGTGGACATTGAAGGTACTTTATCTTAAATAGTCACATGAAATGCCTATTGTTACATGTTTGAGTTCATAAATAAGTTGAAAGTTAAATGTGTACCAAGATCACATAAAAGGAATCTTATAAACATTAATTTGTACATATATATCATTGTCATCCATTTCCCTTGCGTTTGTTCTGGAGTCTATGTGGAGTTATGCACCCATACATGTTCAACTCTACATTGGAGAGGCTTCATTTCACCAAAGAATTTTATTTTTAAACCATGTTGCATATACCATCAATTTAAAAAGTACAATGATACAAAGTTTAACACAAAAGTGCTTTTGTGAAAAACAAGTCTCTTCAATGCTAGAACCTCAAATGGTACTACAATTTTTTATCATATATTATGCAAATATTGTTGCCAATGTTATGCACATTCCTATAAGATGTCTTTGTTGTTAAATGGATATGTTTATTAGTTTCCTTGAATGCTATATTATTTGTATTTCATTCTTTAATAATTCCACTCTCTATAATTTCTTTTTTATATTTCAGTTATTCCTAAATGCTGGAAGGGTTGACTAATAATTCTCTTTTTGGAGGTTTTACCTTGCTTTATTCATGTGTGTTCTTCATTACAGAAATAATATACAAATCTATATTTCCATAATTTGTAAGTGCATGTACATGTCTTATGTATGTATCATACATATTATTAATATTACACATGTCTCCTTCATTATTATCTTTTATATAATGTATGCACATAATAATAATGTGTAATATATTACCCGTATGTATATTCCATTATATATGTGGCATGTGCATCACATGTCTTCCATCTCATGCTGTAATAATATATAGCAATGTATATAACACAATTATGTCATGTTATATGTATATATCGTATACATATATATAGATACATACATTGATATTTAGTTAGATTTATAGGAATAGATATAAATATAGATAGGTAGTTTGATAGATAGATATATTTAAAGATATATAGATAGGTAGATAGATAAATTTGTATATAACTATGTGACCTGAAAATTTAATGAAGACATATTTTGGCTAACCAACAGATGAAAGAAAAATAAGAAATTAAACCCATTAAAGTCATAGTGATGCTTGAACAAAATCATAGTTTTTCTTGAAAAAGTGATTGTGTTTAAGAACACAAAATTTGGAAGTGTTCATAAACACCCTAGATGCCATATACTTCATCAAACACATTGTGGATGCACAAAGAAAGCAAGAGAACCTTAAAACTATGGAAAACAATAAAACACTTTAAATTTTCTATTCAAAATTACCGACACAAAAAAATAACCTTCAAATTACGAAACACAACACACCCATTACAAATCAAATAAATAGTACGAAAAAAAAAGTGACAATTGACAAGAGAGAATGGTACAACCTTAGTGAGTTAAAGCCTACATACTCTATAGTATGGATTTGGTTGATGATATGGCTTGTTGCAATCACCTATATGATGACTTTCTCCAACTCAATCCTACACGAACAAATGAAAGAAGGCATCAATCAAAGATATGTAGCAGTGTTTAGCTTAATACAGAAAGAATAGTAAATAAAATGTATACCTTTCAACTGCAAGTCACCATCATCGAGCCATAGAAGGAAGAGTGGGCTGAGCCAAACATGTATTGAAATTGCACACTGATCAAGCAG